>VOMN01107221.1:0-18972 GCA_014899125.1 Orchestia grillus | reverse complement strand
ATTTCTCGCTGAATATTCATTCGCGTTCCCTGTGTTCTTATTATTTATAAATTTGTTTACCCATGACATCATTACAATAGTGCATGGGTTTTAATTTGAACTGTGTGCGTGTGTTTTTTTTTGTCACCTTCTTCTGTAGGTCAATGGGCGCACTCATGTATGTATGTGAGAAGTATGAAGCGACCTCTCAACCCTTGACTAACCAGGTAGTCCCGTCACATATGGTAAAAATTAAAACTAGAACAAATGAGAATTTTTTTATTATCACAGGGCAAGATAAGGGGAGAATATTACCTGTTTTACAGAAGCAGCATTTCATCAATTTTTCAAAAATGGAGCGGAGAATATTTTAATCATTTTTTATTTTTGAGGGGAAGGGCACGAATGTTTTCGGAATGTCAGCAGTCGTGCGGCCCGTGAAGGGCGATGTGACCGTGAAGGGTTCTCAGCGGGCGAGCCCGAGTCCAGCACACGTGACATGTGCCACGTTTTCCATGCAACTATTGACCGCCTCATGCGCTCTTCCAGCGACTCAACCCAACCTAACGCTGAGAAGCCACAGCAACTCCCCAGAACTGCAAACCGTCTAAACTCATAGCATCTTTGCAGGCAATGTTGACCAAGCGAACCAACTAAGTAGGCGCATAAAATGCTCCGGCTTCAGTTCTCGTAAAAAAGTCGAGCTCTTTATAATTGCTTCGAAGTTCTTTTTAGCTACAAAGGCCTTTGTCAGTGCCACATCAAAAGACGAGATTCGAAAAATCAAAATTAATGTAAACTCGATTAAGGACAGCAACGAAACTGTAAAAACTCTAAAATTATTTGGGCTCCACGTTAACCCTCATTAAGCAGTTCAAATCGTTCGAGTAGCACAGAATATTATATCTGTAATCGTATACCTCATTTCGCAATTATCTGATTCCTGCACAAACATAACAATGGAAGTGACAAAAAATTGCTTCACTTACTACCCCTTATCTGCAAACTAAATTAAAGTATACAAATGAGTACGTGAAACTATCTCATGTACTGCGTACAGTAGAAATGAATTATTGGCTAAAATCCTCGACCAGTACTTTTCCAAATACTGTCCCCTAAAAGTGAATCAAAAACAACAGATCAAAATTTTGAACAACTATTCGTCTGAGTCTAAAACAACTGCGCAAATGACCAAGATGACATTCCGATTTCACGAAATTTACATTCATGCGTCTGGTAGAGTTCATATTGTACATCCTTGGTGTCGGAGTATTAACATTTTACCCATAATTTGAGACACAATGAGCGCGATAGTTGGCAGCTTGCTCTGATTAGACTGCCTAAGAAAACAACGCATTTCTTCGCGTATTTCAGTCACGTTCACAGTACAGCGAACCTAAAATTAATTTCTAGGCCTCAATATTTGCACAATAACTAGAACAACACTATAACGCTTCGGTGATGTTAGTGAATACTGACCGGACAAATTATCCGACTACGATTACTAGTAAGAGGCAGCTATGGATTTAGCAAGAGGAAATAAGTCTACAAAACTGTTTTGATTGCTTATTAACAAAGGCCGTCTCCACTTCTTCCTCAACAGAGAAAGCCTTCGTTAGACCCAAAGCAGGAGAAGCTCCGAGCTTCCTGAAAGTGGACACAGCTCTGCCTGCTTACTCACGAAATTAACGCAAAAGGGTAATAAAAATTCAATTCAGAAATAATAGTCAGTGAGTAGGTTTCATATTAAGTTATTGGCTATAAACCTCAATAAATTTGACACTCTCAAAGGTGAATGAAACTGGTGGAAGGAGAGCTTAGAGACAAGTGTATCTACTTTTAGTCAAAGTTCAGTCTATTTGCCTTCAGTATTTTAGCAACAATGACCAATTACGGATAACTCAACAGTATATATTTATACTGCAGTGATAATATCAGGAAAAGTATTGCAAATTCACTAGGCTGTGAAACAAGCACAATATTCACAGAAAAATTAATTCACGTGCAAGCAAAATAATAATCACCACAATGTCAAGTCCAAAATCGATCCCATTTCCAGACGAAGAGTTCGACTTTAGACATTTTCATAAACAAAGGAAAAACATCGTCTGTACTCAAAAAGTGACCAATGCGTAAGACTACGCACATTCATCAAGGGAAAACCTACACATACAACCTATGCGAAGCTTTTGTACACGATACTAAATGCTGAAAAAATTAGAAAAATGAAGCCTGTTTGAGACGTGAACGACACATTTTACTCCAACACAAATTAGTAGTAGATATGTTTTAAGTTTCATTCAACACAAATTCAGCAGTAGCTTCGATTTTCCGAGTACGACAGTCGAGGAAGTTGTGTTTATGAAATCTATGTACCAGCAACAACTGATATTAGTAGGAGAGTAAACTGTCACTAAAATGTCTATATTTTATCGAAACCTAATTACTGGGAATGAGTGCAAGAATTTATCAATCTAATACTAGGAAAAACAAGAATGTAAATATTTATTCATTTGTTGGTTTATTTATTTGTTTATAGGGTTGGTGTCACGCACAGTTACCGTCAAGCCATTCGGGAGGAGCGTCACGTTCGTTTCCGTTGGGTAAATACCAATCATTTTAAAAATAAATAGAGCCAATCCTGTCATTTTGAACGGGTTGCACGACCAGAATTAAATGGTTCAATATCTTCATTACCAGCTGTACGATTGGATTACAAGCAATGTTTACGGAAGTCAGTCTTAGATCTACAAATCGTACACAGCCCATTTAGTTATTGTGAATTTGGATCACACGAAACAAACCAGCATATAAAATTGCATCCAAATTATGTTTTTGTATGTTTTTGTAATAATTTGGTATGTTTTTTGTATGTTTTTGTATGTTTTAAATTATGTATGTTTTTAAATACTGTTGAACAAGTTCTTTAATGAACACTTAAACCAGAAATTTCAAAGGTGCTCTGGAATAAAATGTAAAATAAGGGTTTTTGAAATACTATCTTTTAAAAAGATGATGAACAATAATTGCAAATGAATCATTTCAAATTTATTCGTACCCATCTCAATAACCCGTTGCGAAGCTTTTCTTTTTAATACATGCTTATAGAAATTTTCCGTAGGTCACCACAAGGTTATTGGAGATATGATCAGAAATCTTTGAACGCTCATCTTTTACATTTTCTGACAATTCTTCAAAATTCTTGGGTTCTCTGGTATTGATATTTTTCTCATAACACCCCACAAATTTTCGATCAGATTGAGATATAGGGTGTGGCTTGGCCACTGTTAAATATTAACTTCATTATCTTTCAACCATTTCTTAGCCGATTTTGCAGTACGCCTGGGTCATGAAAAACCATATCGTCTCCCATGTTGAGAGCTTCGGCAGAATTTCAAATTTTCCCTTAGAATTTTGGCATATTGGTCTTGTTTCATGGTCCCTTCAACCTTCAAATGCATTCAGTTTCATTGGCCGAAAAACATCACCAAAATATACAACTCAAGACATTGCTAAAGCAGTGTTTTTCTGTTTGAACGTTTCACACCTGTTCTCCTCCAGAAAAAAAAACTACTCTTTTTCTGAAAAGTTCCATCTTAGTCTCATCTGACCAACAAACCGATCTCCAGAATCTAGTCTCTTTATCAATATATTATTGTAAGATAATCGGGTTTCGACGTGTCTAGCGTAAGAAAGTGTGTCCATGAATCTGCATTATTTCAGTTCATGCTTATTCAGTGTTCTTTGAAGTGTTGATCTCGAAATTTCGATTCCCTTCATACTGAGATTCTGCAGTAACACTCCGCCTGTGATTTTCGTGTTTTTATTCACTTCTCGCACTACGAGTCTCGCCGATCGAGGTGAAAGCTTCTCCTTTCGTCCTCATCGTCCTGTAAGGTTCTGGCTGGTATTAATTGTTGGTACTTCTGTACGATACTTCGGACACTTCATACAAAGACTTCAAATCGCATTGAAATAGATTTACAGCCACCGCAGTTATTGTGAGAATCTACAGTGTTCCGTTTCTATCCTACACAGACCTTTGTTAGTACCATGATGTCAGAACTGTGGCTAAAGCTCGAACGATGTATTCAACGGATGCTAAATGAAAGCAATTAGAACACTCTCGAATAACTTAAAAAACAGCATTTCACATTAAATTCAAAAATTAACCCGGTAATATTACTTAGTCATACTATAGGTGTTTTACTGTAGGTTATTGAGATTGATAAGAAGAAATACGAACCTGATTCTTTTTCTAATATTGTTCATTATTTTTTTTAAACATTTTTTTAAACTTTTATTCTACATTTTATTTCACTACACCTTGAAAATTCTTGATGTAAGCGTAACTAAGAGAAGTAGCCTATTGAAGGATTTACTTAAATAGATTCAAGAAAAATACAAGGGTATGAATAATTTTGGGTGTAACTGAAATTTAGCCTTTGAAATACTTTTAAACAGGGATAGCACCACTAACACAAACCGACTAATTAGAGCAGCGCATCTTTCATCGCTCACCACGATTCACGCGTGAAAGCCACACAGCAGACACCAGCAAATAAGTTTGTCACGTTTACATTCAGATTATAAAAATTTAAATCTCTACTTCCGAAAGTGGTGCTCTTTTTATTTAAAAGGCTGCCCACCTACGTAAGGAAAAAATGCTTTGAATGCTGCAGAAATTAGATGCTCTAATAATGGTCGTATTAGTTACCGATCTAAGAGAGCCTTATTTTGGCATAAGTAAGCATATCACTTGATCCATTGTTTCTCGACAAAACAAGAGTTAATTCTGGAAAAGAACCAAATAAAAATATCTGACTCTTACCCTTCTAACATGTTTATTTTAATGAAATATGTCCTCTTCACACGATGTTCTTATTTCAGTTCCATTGCAAACAACAATCAATATTATGACAAAAGATATTGTAACACAATGAGAAGACGAAAGAGTCCATAATCAATAATTAAATAATCACTAAGAGTGGAGATCCCTGAAGCCCAAACGCAGCCTTGCAAACACGCAAGCTTATAACTCAACAAAAAGTTGGCGGTAGGGTCATGTGTTCAAATTACGAGACGTGTTCTCGATTACGCTGAAAGATGGCACACGACGGTCGATTAGCCTCTTTTCTCCGCACCGACGAAACTAAAAGATTTAGGGTTTTTTCCAGCAGCTGGTAAAAATGGGAGCAATCGATCATTGTGCGTCACAGTCGTGAAATGTATTAGTACCACAATTACTCTCTTTCTTGGATGTTATTATCAGAGTGTTAGCTCAACTTTGTGCGCTGTTAAATTTGGACTCGCCAGGCTTGCAACTATGATCTGCGCACACACTTCTTATTTCTTTGGCATTTAGGCGTAAACTGGAAATACATATTTTCAAAACTGTCTTATAATTATTTCCACCCTCAAAAGTGTGGTTTTGTTAAAAACTTTTTTCGTGGAAATGAATTATAAAATCGAATATGCATACTGATTCCCATACGACCTACATTCCTTACAGAATTTTTATGAGGAATTTATGCAGTGACAAGAATTTCTTTATCAATTTAATGGGATGTCTTAAACGTACAACATATCCATCATTTTACTTAAATAAAATTGGCTAGTTGCTGCTTGCAGATCTCGGCAGTAATGCTCTACAGCGGACATAACGACCAACCCACTGCGCTCCTAGCCATTGAACTCTGCGAAACGGCGCCGATTTCAATAGGGTAAGTGCTGCATTACGACAATGCGCCTTGCCTTACAACAATTTCAATTAAGTTTCCGACAAGTAAAACATCCCTCTCGCTCTTCGACCCTAACATGGCCAGGCTTGATTTCATGTGACCTCTTCCCAGTCTGAGGATAAAAGAATCACTTCAAGGAGTACCATTTTGGGATGTAGGAGAATATTTAAAAAGCTAAGGCGACTAGCTGACGGCTATTTCAGTATCTGAGTTCCAGGGATGCCGTAAGGAATGCAAAACACATCTCCACAGCTGCGTGACATCCGAAGCGCTTTGCAGAAAAGAATGCAGAGTTTTAATTTCAAATAAATGATAAAATTAGAAATCATTAATCTCATTACTTTATTCATGCAACTCTCATTCGTTCTATTGTGTGAAATATTACTTAGTTCAACTCGTAAAATGATCCAAACTTAGATAAACTTTCAATTGAAACACTCGCAAATCTCTTTGGTTCAATGCAAGAAAGATTTGCAGAAGTTCTGCAATTCAAAGAAATGAATATAAGTACCAAATTTGTCTACAACATTTCTTAGATACATTGTTCCATACAATACTTATAAATATTTCATCCTTAAAATCAGATTTTGTTTACAATTTCTTTCTATTTAATTTGACTTTATACAAAAATGAATGCTCATACTGATGGCAATACCATCTAAACTCTCTGTGCAAATTTTCACATGAATATACGCGCGAGTGTAGAAGTCATTAGCAAATTGGTCGGGTGTGTGGAAATTAATTCCACTGCGTTATATGCTGCCTGACAGTCCAGTTAAGTTAACAGTTGCAAAGCTGCTGCAGAAGGTCGTCATTATCAGTGACTGCCATAAAATGCTCAAACCATTCATATTAGCGTAGAGCAGCATCAAGTCTTCGGTATAGTAGAAAGTGGTGGAAATTACAGACCACCCTTCAAATTAATACGAGTTTATTAATAATAATTGAAGGTTGATAAGATTTTGATTGAATTAAGCTGGTTAAACTAGAAATCAGTGTATGAACAAATTTTAATTTAGGTTTACTTTTAGAGAAGTTATTATAAAAATTTGCGATTTTGGGATTTTGATGGAAATAAGATAGCACACCTAACAAAAATATTAAAATTGCTTGATATTTACATTTGCTTAATGCAATTGCGTACAAAAAGCTAATTTAACTAGTAATCAACGTATTACCTTTTATTTAATTTTCGAGAAGTAATTACAAAAACATTGCATTTTAGGGTTCATTTCGACGAGAAATAGATTGCACTTCCTTCAAATAGCAATTTACGAAACCGCAAAATATTTACATGTGTTCCCATCAGTTTGTAGTACATCTACACTGCATTTATTCAAAAAATGAACTATATTTGTAAGCTTTTCTACAGGTATTGATACCTAACATTCCTTAACGACATTCCACGACGTATCTTTGTTTCGGAATCGTCTCCCATTGACGTAAGCATGCTTTGCTAATGTCCCCCAGCGATTCTCGGTAAGATTCAGATGAGGGGACTTCGAGGCCAACACAAAGTAGCAATATTGTGGTCTTCGAGCCAAGTGGTTGCCAGTTATGCAGGGTGAATAGCTACGTTATCTTTCTGGAACACAGTGTTATTCTGGAGATGACTGACCAAAAATGGAAGAACTCTTTCTAAAACCACTGAATGCTTCAATGCGTTCTGCCTTGCTTCCATTTTTACTAAACTTGCCTTATGTTCAATGTAAAATGCTCCCTAGATCATAAAGATTCTTTTCCAAAAGGCCGCTTGCTGAAGACGTCCTCCACTGTTAAATCGTGCCAGCAGAACAGAAATAACTTTTGACCAATCGTCGCTATTCTACTGCACATTATCCCGCACCCCGGCATCGTCTTGCGTAATTTCGTCAGCGCTGGTGCTGTTTTCTCCTCTTCTCTACAAAGTTTCTCATAAGTTTACAATCTATCGGACTCTCCTGGGTGTTATCTTTAAACTTGAGGACGTTTGAGGGCTCCCGAAGCCTTTCCCCGTAGGGGAAGCATCGCGTAGCAGCCATCGACGACTGGACGGGGTCAGTTTTGGAGGACATCCGATCGATTTCTTGGAATAGGCTCACTTATGGGAAAGTGCAACGTGCACAAAAATATTAAAACCAAATTGAGTAGAAACATCTTCCATAAAAACTTCTTGTATTTAAAACAATTGAGCTTTCGAGTAAAACCATACTGATAATCAGTATCTGAAAAGACAATTGGAAACAAGTTTAACACCGAGAAATATTATGAAAGTTGGAATCTAAAATGAATTCTTAGCTACAATATTCTAAGCCAGAATAATCAAAGGTACAGAAGAAGTGATACCATTGAGGTTAGGTTTAAAATAACGAATTAACATGCTCTCCAGTAATTTCAGACTAGAGTTATCAGAGTCAGACACAATTTAAAACTGTCAACATGAATTGAATGATTCAATTCTGAGGAATGGTCTTTCATTCTACTATGCAATGGGTTTGTCACCTTATGGCCGGTACAGACAGGCGCCCCTTTGTGCTCAGCAATACGTATTGTGAAGGGGCGAACAGTTTCAATAATGTGGATGCTAATCTGCGTATAAAATTTTCCTATCAAGTTCTGAAGTTTACGAGAGATTTTTATTACTTGGCTATAAAATACACGAGAATGCGGAACAAATCAGTTTTTTCCTGGATCGTAGCAATAGAAATTTTATCGTTTCGGAGAGATTCAATTTTACGGAGAAAGTAATTCTCGATTACGGACATAGGTAAAATTTTTTCGAAAAGTACGAACGGAGATATTCCAATTCTTTCGTGAAATGAGAGAAGCATGAACTAACTCTATAAGCCCTTCAGCAGGACATGAAAAATAAGATTACATTTATACCCACAACTGGTAGACGCACCCGCTAAAAATGGCAGAACAAACGATGTTAATTTCTTAAGATGTGTTCTGATTTACGGTAAATCTGGCATGAAATATTTTCAGTATCCCTGATACTGAAAGTCAGTATCAATGATACTGACTGCTTTCTCTCACAGCCTTGCTGATTAAGAATACAAACCCGAGAATTTTTTACTCTCTAAATCCTTAAGAGCGTGATAGAGAAACGGACGGGCCAAGCAAGCAACACTGTTATTATTGTATATAGTGAGATCGGATTCGAAGCAATGTCAAATCTAAGACCTAACCCAAGATTGAGTCTAATATTATGTCTAACTGTGATCAATCTAGTCTCCAATTACAGTAGAGCATTTTAATTCGTCAGTTTAAATCTACCATCAATGATACTACTTCTTCTGTACCTTTGAATATTTTACCTTAAAATATTTTAGCTTAGAATTCGTTTTTGTCTCAACCTTTAATAGTATTTCTCTGTGCTAAACTTCTTTCCAGTTATCGTTCCAGATACCAATGATGAGTATGATTTTACTCGAAAGCTCTACTTTTTTAAGTACATCAATCTTTTATAAAGGATGTTACTACCCACCTTGGTTTTACCCTTTTTTTGGAGCCATACAATTCTGGATTTTGCAAATAATTGCACATAACTTTTCCCAGCCCATTAATGTTCCAGGAAATTGCCAAATAGGAACATACTTCGCCACGTGAAGCTTTATTTGACCTTTTTCCTTGTGAGTCAGTGCACTCCACTTACCCATTCTCATAAATCTTATACATTTAAATTTTAGACGACACAAGAGTGCAGTAAAACTCAGTACAACACCGGCGTCTGCCTTGTTTTAGTCTATTACTTCAGTGTCACAGGGGTAGCATTACGAGAATACGACATTTTTGTAGAACATGCTGTCTTTATTTTTATCAAAATTTACCACAAAATAGTATTTTTTTAAGTTATTTCTCAAAAAGCAACCCTAATTGAAAATTTTGTACATTCATACACGTTCTAGTTCAATTACCTTCCTTCAGTTAAAATATCATCAACTATGAATCATTATTTCTGAAGTAAAGGGTCAATGTGTACGGCGTCCTACCATCATTTCTACCATTTTATTTCGTTCCCCGCTTCGAATTCCCTATTGAATAAACAACTCGGAAGGCATCCATTCCTCCTGAGCTTGAGACCGAGGCAGGAAGTACGAGTTCAGAGTAGAGTTTCTTCTGTTCTGAGTTGAACATAAAGATTTGCCGATTGAATTTAGCTGGTGCGATCAGTAAAGAAATTTAGTAACTACACCTATTTACTGGAAATTTAGCGTAGCGCTTCGCAAATATTTTTGGTTTCCTAGTTCACATTTGAAGAAAGCTCGAAGCCTCCATTCATTGCACAATAGCGTACAGATGAGAGTAGGAATGAATTGCAACCTTGAAATCGGCGGGCTTCCGCAGCAGGGATGCAAATAAAAAAGTCATGTGCAGAAAACGCTGCTCTCCTGAGGAAGCGGAATCGTTATGACGAAACCAATTCTTCAGAAACGATTCCAGGTACTAATGGCCTAATCGCACCAATTCTTAGGACACAATCTATGTTGTGCTCCGAACACAGAATCTCAGTAGGAGGGTGTCTTCTCCATCGCTCAGAAGTTGGCCATGAATTTCCATAATGACAGAATTCATGCAGGATCTTTACAGGAAACACTTAAAGGGGGTTTGGATCCATTCTATGCACCAAAACCAGGTTAATGTCATGTTGTTGGCTACACTCATATCAAATCGCGCAAAATCTCGAATGGACGTCGTAGATGAGAACGTTGCGCTGAACAGCCATATTTATCTGTCCATAGAACAGGAGTAGGTAACACAAACTTTGGTGAACACAAATATCGTTAGGTAAATATGTGCACGCGCAGGACGGATCACCATATCACAGCCCCAACGTGACTCAGAAATTATGCAGATAGAATTTGAGCAATTTCTCGCCAGAAAACCTTGGCAGACTCAAGCACAGATGTCATCTCGATCGCCAGACTCTTCTCATTTAGGGAACAAATTTAGAGCCAACACTGCGGGATTTTCTTGTAACTCAATTCTCTTAGCCTTTGGAGAATGTGATGGACGCTAAAACAGGCCACTTTGAAGTCTAAGCGTTCCAGATGTTACTTAATTAGATTTTAAATTTGCTCACCAGGTGTAGTTCTACCTTTCAGAGTTTGTATCAAATTGAAATCTTTGATGAATGAATACTGACCCGTACCCTTGTCTTTATACGTGTGCTATGCAGGGTTAAGTAAAGCTTGTGTTTCTAAGTAACTACTTACATACAATGAGCAGCAAATGTATTTGGTGTATTAAATTTATTATTGCTTCTAAAATAAGAAAGGTTGGTTTCGAATGAAATTTGATTTATGCCTATCAACGAACATTGTCGCTATACACAGAAGGAAATTGAAGAATACTTTTCTTAAACACATTTTATATAACAATACAAATAAATCGCTCTATATAAAAGAATTTAACACCTCGTGCAAATCTCAAGATAAAACGAGCATTTGGCCATGTTTTTCTTTTCTAACGATATGACTTTATATTTCACCCAACCACAGCACTACACGATTGTTTGCCAGTCATTGTTGCCTGTGGCAATGGTATTACGCAGTGTAAAGTATGTAAACAGCGGGTACACTAAAGAATATGAGTTTAATAGCTATGGAGTTAGTATGACAAAAAGACTTGAGATTTACAACATTTCTTGCGTCATTAGAGCAAATTTAAACCAGGGCTGAAGTTCATACTTGAACTTCACCTAATGTATGTATATGACACGGAGAAAAATTAGGAAACAGAGCGTGAAAGTAAAGTTGAATACTAGGCATTTCATAACCTGCCTGTTGAAGTCGAAAGAAGCAATGCCGACTTACAATTGACAGATCTTAAGATGACGCATCTCCGGATTGGATGATAACTTATCGTTTACTTATTGATGGAAGTATTGACACAACATTCAGGAATTTGAATTCATAATAAATTCCACCTTTTTGAGTTTATGCCAGTGCCAAAGTTATAGTTTTTTTATTTTAGTCAATAGCACGCATACAAATATATTAAGTAAAATTCATCTCATTAAGGCTCTCCGTAAGTTAAACCCTCATTTGACTTGAAGCGTTTCGTATTGTTAACAATGCAGTTCTATTACAATTAAATATTTGACAGCTTGATATTAGCTGCCAAAATCACAGTAAAATTGCAATACTAATAAAAAGATCCCAAATCTTCTCTGACAATCTGAGAGCTATGATTCTGATATCAGTAACAGAAATGAGATGGATGGCACCAAAAGAATGCATAAGATTTACTGGTCCCTCGACCCGCAGCGACGTGCCGTCTGTCGACAACGTAGACATTCGAATTTAAGTTGAACCCTCGCAATTGAACTCTTGATTACAATAAAAAGTTATTGGCTGCTACCCAGACAAATGCTGATACACTAAACGAAATAGAGGACGCTGATTTCAAATATGAACGCTATTGTAACAAATCAGGATTCTAGGCTATGCACATAATTATACAATAATGCTGCACCGTATTGGGAACAGGAAACCCTAAGAGTAAAGTAAATAGCTAACTATTGTAGCAGAATATGAGCATTGTATGTAGTATATTTGTGCGAATGGCAAAGGGTGTGATGGAATTTTAACACGTTCGTAGTACGCAACGTACACACTTCCAGACCTGTCCGCCCCATAGCAGAATGGAGGTTTTTGAAGTTGCGTCTGCGGGTCGTGGCCAGCGCCAGGAAGTTCTTTGTCTGTGGTGGAGCACTTGGTGCATTCTGACCGATAAGGTTTACCATTAATATAAAGTTCAGTGAATCACGTAAGCTGACCTGCCCCAGTGAACTTTTGTCGTTGTCCCACCGGGGCTTCATGAGTCAGCGCCTCAACGGTGCGTCATCAGCTCCATACCGAATAAAATACGAAGTGTATCAAATACATCCACGATGGCGTTTATAAGAAATACATCTAAAATTTTTGGCAATTAAATTCATCAGCGCCTTACCGGCCTTCACCGGCACCTTGCCGGTGCTTCATCACCGCCTTACTTGTTTCATCAACTCGTTACCGGTGCTTAAATAAGTATATATTGACAAGGTAGTTACATTCTGGTAAGTTTGAGGTGAATTAGTCTTAGTTAGTTTATTGGTTCAAGGAATTACCTATATTTACGCTATATTTCTGATGTACAAGACCGTGTATAGCAGCACGGAATTTGTAGTAAATAGAAAACTCTTTTTCTCGGATAATTTAGCCAACTTATAGACCTATTGTGTTCTCTAAATTGTGTACATCGCTTTGTGGAAACATAAAACATTAAAAGCGTCATTTATACGTACCAGACCAGCTGAAACAGCAAGACCCTTTGCTACCCCTATAAAATGGCATTATAACATGATGGAACATAGTAGGTTTACTCTGAAAGAAATTTTATTTTATTTCTTATTAGCTCAGCGCGGGAGTGTTGAAAGCATTTGCTATAGAGCTAAAGCGTCTAGCTGAACACCAGCTGTCGGCAGCAGCAGCAGTCACACATCATGTGTCAGTTGAACCGGCTTTGACATCTCGTTTCCATCTCAGATATGTCCGGGTTGAATCTCTCATTATAATCACTACCTCATCAAAATTCTTTGGAAAAATCGAGATGAGAATGCAAGAAGAGCGTTGAAAGAGAACGCAGGTAACATCTCTTTATTAAATAAGTATAGTTTTGAGCTTTTCGGTTTCAAAGAAAGATCTGTTCTACTAAGATGAATGAATTATGTGTCTTCGACTCAAATAGATTCAGTTTACCTCTAAATTTGTCATCAGACATCAATTCTCGAATCTAACGTCTGATAAAAATGCCCGCTTTCAGTTTTACAGCGATAGTTGTATTAAAAAAAATTCTTTTAGGAACTTCAAGGAACAACTGTAGCGTATAATTGCCTTACCAAAGTTTTTAATGAGGCCAATTTTTACGTGAAGAATGGAAGAAAAACCTTCACGGGTGTGCCAGAGGCAAGAGCTGCGCATTATACCGACCAACTCTACGCACTCATCTCCTAAAAGCCAGCCTTCTATTACGTTATGATTGAGGTTGCCACAGCTGTTCCAAACGCACAAAAAGCACGTTTATTTATTGCCCCGAAGCTGAGCACAAATGTTCCACTCATAAACTGGGTTATGAATTTGTTTAAAACTAAGTTTCATCGGTTCATATCTTTCTTTTCACAAAGATATGACCCACAGGAGTGACAGGTTTTTTAGTACCGTTAGGAACGTGTCCTAGGTTTTCAACAGAACTTTAACGTCGGTAGAAAAACAAAAAGTATTTTCTCACCTAACAAAGATAAAAAAGGTTTAAGACGGAAGCAAGAACTGAATTCTTTTCAATTTAGACTGCTATCATTTCAGTAAAATTTACCGTACGGCTCTCATGTAACTGAAAATATAGTTCTAGTATTGCGCATACACATACCTCAGCATTCGACGTGCTGCAACAGTTTTGAGCGCGTATTCGGAATCAGTATCCACGAGTGATAGAGTTTACAATCCATTGTCTTACCATAAAAACAAAGTATTTGTTTTTCAACGAATTATCGAGCTACAGAGCTGCGATAGAAATTCTATTTTAAAATAGATAACAGCATAAATGGTAATGATAACCATCTGTTTCACAATAAAGTATCTTCTTGTCTTGAAAATGTGATATCATGTTTGAATTCGTATTCTGGTAGAAAAGTAGCTAATGAATCAAAGTTTGGAATTGGGAATAGTACTCGATGTAGTCGTATATCGGCTTCCAATGAAGGCTAGCCGATGTAGTCGTATATCGGCTTCCAATGAAGGTTAGCATGGTTAGCGCCTCGATTTTTCTAGCCGAGCGCATTATTATGTGAGCGCATAGAGAATTGTATGGAAGATATTTGTGGTCTTTGGAGCAAATTGTTCAAATTTTATTTACTTAATAGTAAACATTGGGTAAATTAATTCAGAACCAAACTTGATGTAAGACTTTAAGGAACTTGTCCATATCTCGTATTTTAAATCTTTAGTTCGTGATTGCTTGCCCCTAGTCGCGTTAGCAAAAGGCACGAGGGATAGCGTGTGGAGAGGGAACGAGTTGAACGTCAGATTTTGCCGCACGGATCCCTCACAAGTACAAGTACTTATAGGCAGATTCTTTTATTTTGAGTAAAGTCTGTTACCCCAAATGATAACAACGCGCTATGAAACGAATTTATATCATCGTGAAAAAAACTCATTAATTTTTTCCAGATGTAAACGGACGATCTGTAACTGTAACGTTGCTGTGTAAATCTAGACTACAATTTCAATACAAATGCATGTGTAAGTTTCTGTGGTTATTCCATAGTTCCACAAATCAAATTAGGGCCAAACCTTCTCAGCTGCTTGCGTGACGAGAAGTTATGACTAAATTAGAAAGGGTTTTCAGAAATTTAAATTATTCAGCCAGTAGGCCAAAAATTCACCACAAGAGATATAAATTAATGAATCATTTAGGAAAAATTTTGTACGCGAAGAATCTTTGCAAAGAAAAATTACCTGGCAAATTATGTTTACTTTTGTCAATTATAAATATGCCGAACGTCACCTAACACAAATTCCGCGACATTTATGAACAGATAAACCGTATTAACAACTTTACCCAGGAAATTACTTTTGCACATCATAAGACTGCAGTATTTCAGTAGGTTACAGAATGATTTTTTGCATTTAAAAGTTTTAATCACGAGAAAATTTCTTCCACGAGTAGAAATATGCTTCCAACTCTCAAGGGAAGAGCATGTCTTGACCTCAATCTGTCTATAATTAGTCCTATTTGTCATCAGAATAGCTCACAAAACAACGACCCCGCAGCGATACGGAACGAAGAAAATCGTCCGAGCAGCAGTTAAAATAAAAGGAATCTCGCACCACTTAAAATGGACGAAAATTCAGGCGACCCCTGACATCACTACTTCAGTGACGGAAAAATACAATGTGAAATATATAGAAAAGCTCTAAATAGATGTTTCGAATGAAATATATAGGATTAAAATATACAAGAGCAATCGTACAGGATCCGGCAGATATCTGAGAACACATATGAAGTGGCTGTATAGTGAAAGTCATCAAAAAAAATTATATTTGTTGTAGGTGAATACGGCAGAATTCAAGCTAACCCAGTAACTAAAGAGACATGTCATCGTCTCCTTCTCTTCAGGTCACTCCGATTCCGAAATCGCTGCCTTCCTGTAAGTCGCCATGTCAATCCTCTTCAAAATTCGGAAAGAATGGAAACAGTCAGTGGTGGTGTGGAAACCGTTTCCCGCAAGAAACGATGCTGCACCCGCTGTAAGACCTAGACACTCGAATTCATCAATTCCACTCAAGCTTCTATCCAACATGATCCTGTTGTGATCTCGCGAAACACTCGCATAAAAATAAAAAATCTAGCTGATAAAAAGATTAATACGGCCTTCCTGAGAGACTTGTGTACTTAACGGCGAGAGAAAAGAAGAGAAAAGAATTTACATCGTTTACACGAAGGCCACCTTCGCGTTCAGAACATCCTTCCGAGCCGACGTGGCATTACGGTGGCGTTCGAATGAGAACCAATCGACACACGCACATTATGCCACCCCTGTCCAACGGATTTCTAATATCTTGATTCCTTGTAAATTAAGGTTTTCTTCAGTATTCTTATATAGGAAAACTGATTGATAAACCTGCTTATTTCGTTTTAGCTAGGACATCATCTACGCCTGATTCTAGGATTTAGAAGTTGTAAGAATCTCGTATAGACGTCGTTCCTTATGATACGCGTCTGTCCCAAGCGTGTTACGAAACTTATCCTAGCGCATGGTGTCCGTCCCTTTACACAAGGGACTATATCAGAGTGCTCTGAGCAGCGTCGACAGCCTCTCCGTCGTCCAATACAACCGTGTGAAGTTCAGCTCTCGCCTGCGGGATTATCTTAAATCACTTGCTGCGCAGACATAAATATGTGACGCCTCGTGGTAACTTCATCAGACTCTTGGGAGCCCAAGAGTTGAATGAAGTGTTGAATCGATTTGCGCACATGCGTGTTTATTCATAAATGCTCTGACACCCAAATCCTCTACAAGTATAGCAATCCCCGTCGTCGCTCTACAATTCCACGAGTAGAGTTACTCATTGTCCGTTTTTTTAACGAATAACTTCCTTTTCCAGCACCCTGGGACGTGTAGAACGATTTGATTATGTATTCAAATTTTGCTATCTCTGTTTTGTTAGCTTGGCTGCGTTATTCTTTCCGATGGTCCAATAAATTATGTTCTCACTGAACGTCGACCACTCACTAAATGTCTCGGATAGATTCAATATTTCATAGTCGATGATTAGATAGAATTATATATTCAATGTTTGTAGCTCAGATAGGGTTTATTCATTAACATAAGAAACATCTCGGTGCATCATTTCCTGTGTTCTGAATAGTTAATTTCTAGGTGAGCGTTGAAAAGCTCAGGATGACTTCCCAAAGTCTTCATTTCAAATGTTTGTTCACAAAACTCTAGAGATTGAGAGATTTATGTAAAGAAAATTTTTATAATTGAGTGTGCCTTGATCGCTCAAACGCTAACCAATCATTCCATTTGCATTGTTCGGTCAATTTAAGATCATTTACGAGGAGATTTATATGATTCAAATTAACGCTAATAAATAACCGATTCAAATAACGAACGATATTACGTGGAATAAAATAGTTCATGAATTAATTCAGGTCACGGTAGCTTATCACAAATAACTTAATTTCAATTAAAAATATGAGTTGCATGGAAAATTACACGAACTCGGATCAAATAAAAATGTACGTCGTATCTAATTAACAGTGCAGCATCGCAACACACATGTTCCCCAAACCGCCAACAGATAGCAGGACATGACCCTGGGTAGTCCTGCAAGTACTGTGGCTCCGACAAGTGGCTCAAGATGACTTGTGTTACGAGTCATACGTGAAGCGGAACACCCAATTCATGTCCGGAGCACACAGAGACTCGGGTCAAGCACCTCTTCAGTAAACTGAAACATCTGGAACAACCAAGAGTGACCTGGTTCTCTTTGGGTGAAAAAACTTCGCCAAAATCCGTCAAGTGAACCGCAAAAATGAACTGTGACAGTGTATAATATCGCCGTGGGCAATGGGGCGGCGAAATACGTCCATTCTTCTTTCGTTAAGGTGCAAGAACCAATGCAGTTGCGTCCACTGTTGTGTTGAACACGGTTGTGCAGCCCTGGATCACTGCTGCAGCACGTGACAAGCCGTAGTGATTTCAGCAGAATTCTATTCCAGCCGATTGAGTTCATTCATCCCAAGAATGGCTGGCGAGCAATTTTCACGCTCACGTTAGTCCAAAAACGTGGGTTCCATGCTGTCCCGTTCAACCAAGCTCGAACTCGTAATATTTCAACCCATTGAACTATTACGTCTTGAGCGTGGTTCACAGGACCCGTTGTGCTCACCTTCTCACTTCACCGTTGTGAATGCTGCATGGCTGCAATTGTGAATGCCAAGACAACCATTCTCAGGACCTATCTCGTTACTGCCTACGTACGGTTTCGAAGATGTGTAGAGAGTGTTATCACAGTAAATGGCAGTTTCAATAACGGATGTCGTGCTTTTGGTTAATCTTCTCGTCTAAATAATCATCAATGGTCATTAAATGCACTATTTATAGTTTCTGCTCCTTATTTTCACCGACGTTACTTTGTATTCAACTACCTGTCATACCGTGAACATCAAATCACACCGAAACACCCGAGGTTTGTTTAGTATGTGTGATTTTAGTATCGCGTATGTGATTTCAGCGGAACTGGTGTCGGCAATTAGGAAATGCGCTGACTGTGTGTTTGAGAAGAAATTTTGATCTACACAATTTTTAACAGCTTTTCATACCAATGCAAATAAATACGATACGTTATGAATGACTCCTGAAATGATAACGCAGCCGATATCATTGCAGTGCAAAAATCAATGTAAATAGAACAATGTAAAAAAGCCAAAATTACACAAAGATGATAAAAGACAGCAGTAAACCCATATCTGCACGTACAATCAAATGGAAACTGAGTAAAATCACACATTCGTGAAAGCATATCAAGACATCAAGGATCAATCACGGTTCACCTAACTTCACGAACTGGTGTAAAGCTGTTTTCGAATTTCTCATGCAACGCCACGTCGGAGGTCGGTCTGAAACGCAACCAAATGTGCAAAAAAAACACCAAAGTGTTCACACGAAAATGCTATGGCTGCTGAGATGTGACTCAAATATATATTCAATTATGGGAAGGGA
>VOMN01107220.1:0-19797 GCA_014899125.1 Orchestia grillus | reverse complement strand
GATTTGTGCGGGACCTTAAGAGAAGCCGCAGTCCGACAGCAAGCCACCGGCTGGATGTCCCCGTAACACCCGCCAAGGCTCACGCTTCGGGTGGCGTCCTTCTTTGGAAGGACGCCCTCGTCAGCGGAAGCCAGCTCAGACGCCGCGAATATCGAGTTCGACAGCCGTCTTTGACTTTTGGGCGGTGTGCTCTGCTCCACGTCTGCGATGCTCCCGCTCCTGGTCGCGGCGTAGAGGGCGCTGTCGTGAGGAAAGATTCGTTTACGAATTAGTGGTTGCGATAGACAATAAGAGCACGACTGTAAGATGAAACAGGTATGTACAGCAGTCCATTTGCGATGATATTAATTCGAGTCTGGTTACAAAATCTCAGCGAATGCTTTAGCATCAACTGAGTTTGTGTTAGTAGGTATCCTGTATGTACAAACCTAGCGTACAAGGTGGACTAGTATATATACTCGTATTATGCACTCTACAACTGAGCTTATTCTCTTACTCATGTAAGGCAACTTTACGTGTCGGTGTTAATTTAAATCATGATGTGTTAATTTTCGATAATCAGTGTCCATTTTACTATAACACAGGTTCGTCGTCCAAACTTTCTGGCTTGGTATGGCCTGAAGTGAACCAATCTTTTCAGGTGAAAGCATCTTTGATGGATATTTTAGTACAACGATCACCAATTTTTTTACGCCAGCATCCCTTACGAATTTTTTTCGTATTTTCACGCCTTGTAAAAATATACTGCTACTTGAGGAGAAGCAAGGTATGGTTTTGCTATATTTGAACATCACAAGAAAAATATTATATTCCTGAATGTATTATATACTTTTCGCATTTCCTTTTAAATGCAGTCTTGCCTCCTTGGTCTAAAAACCTTGCATTAATGGGCGACCAATCGTAACTGCAATGAGTCTTTCGATCGGTTCGGGACTTGAAACCCAGAAATAGGTCACTTGACTCATTCTTGATTTCAGATTCTATTCCGATCGTGAACCTTACGAAAAATTTCAAAAACGCGAAAACGGACAATCGATCGTCGAGACAGCTGCGTGAGACCACTCACAGGAAAACGACAGCGATGGCCATGTTGATGCCCGCACCGAAGATGAACTGAGCGCCAGGGTAGGACTCGACCGTCTCGCGGTAGATGAGGGTATAGCACGCGTACCCAGCCATGGGCATGAGGCTGGTCAGGGCACCGGTCGCTGCCGAGATCCGTCCTGCTCGAAACAAGGTGGTGGGTCCACGTGTGAATCTCAAATGTTGAGCTATGATTTACCTACTATGAATGAGAGAGGTGGAAGGTGAGTCACAGAGACGCGTTCAAAACAAGGCATTGGAACCAAATGAGCTTCTCAAATGTTCTGTTATGAGTTGTCTGAGGCCGTGGTCGAAGATGTCAAGCTTCGTTGAAAAATGTCCCTTAGCCCTTGCATCACGAGTATATGAGCGTCAAATTAAATGTATAAAAATGAAGTTGAAAGCGCAGATAGATATTAGAAACAATGAAGATTAAACGTATTTTATGTATCTTTAAAGTCATTGTGAATTGTGTAACTGACATCCAGTAAGCAGGTATTTAATTTCTATTGCCTACTGTTTAAAATGCTCGTTTGAATTGCATGAAGAGTGATTGATGCGACAAACAAAAACCACCGCCTGGCAGCGAAAAAAAATCGCTAAAAAATCTGAATGCGACTTTACAGGTGTCGATAGTTAAATAATTCTACTTGAAGTACTAGCAAACAGCCCACAACACTTCGAGTTACTTTCATCAAAAGACGCCACGGTTGCCCATAATCACCTTTCTCATCGGGGTCGACGAGCTTGGTGGGGAAGGACCTGAGGGCGATTTGGGCGTTGGTGAGGAGGCCCATGACAGGCGACACCCACATGATGGACACGAGGCTGGGGCTGAACACGAGGGCGTACGAGGCGAACTCCAGGGCTGAGGACACGGAGCCCCAGGCCACGAGGGTGTAGTCGCTCGCGTTGAACAGCTTGGACAGCAGCGGCACCAGGAACAAGGAGGCTGCCAGGTGCAGAGTACAGGCTCTTAATTTCCTTCAGTAAATACTACGCAAACAACGAAGCGGTGCCAAAAAACACAAAAACAAGGTGTAAGTTTGGGAATTTATGCATGTATAACATGTGAAAATTTGATAACCGTATCGACATAAGTATGAGTTGATAATAACGATCTCGCGAGAAAATACATTTATTCCGAACCCGTTTACTAATTCACGATTTCGGTGGATTCAACTATTGCGTCGGATCAACTTTCCCCGTCGACTTAAGTGGACTTCATGTACATAATTGTACGTACATACACATACGCACACGTGTCTACATACGCATGTGCCAGCGTAGAAATAAAGCAGACATTTCATCACTATTGCTCATGACGTGAAGACTACTCACACACTGCGGTGATCAGGATCCTGCACGTGGTCCAATAGCTGTAGAGGCTGGCGTCCCAGCCGAGCACGAGGCGGACGAACAGGTACAGGAAGAAGCCTGCGTAAATGGGAAGTAAGGCTCTCTGTTACGAGGGGGGCTGGATAGAGACTACGTTATAATTGTAGAGGCTAAATTATACAAACCAGAATGATTATTCTCGAGTCTTCAAGATGGTCGTGTAGTTTGTTATTGCGAGGGTAGGTTTGTGAGTGATAAAATTATTCTAGAGCTACTGAGAAGAACTAGTAGTTCTCTGTTGTGCAAGTCCTGAATCTGTGGGCATTTAAATTGTGGTGTGTCTAATTAGGTCCAGAAGTTGTCTGTAATAAGGTTGGGGTCTGAAAACAACGAATTTCATGGGGTGTCGCTAATTGGGTTCAGTAGTTGTCTGTTACAAGGACTGAATCTGTTAACAAATAAGTCATTCAGTAGTCAATGAAACATTGAGCATTTCAGTGCCGTGCGTTACAAGGGCGGGCGCTGTTACAGATTCAGTTACTGTGGAGTCCCTGCCAAGGTCCCGTGGTGCTGAGAGGATAGCTTTGCCCATCTCACCCAGAGGTGTCCATTGGCATGCATTCGTATTTTATAGAGTTCCTGGGCTGTATTTATAATCTAACTACTCAATACGCATCCGTTTTTATGTCGCAATTAGTGGAGTTATTAATTCAAGCTAAGAAAATAATGTGAGTGAGTTCCAGTAATATTAAGTCATTTTGTGTCAGCTGGTGTCAATTTTTCATCTATTTCTTGCCATAGAATATTGATTCAGAGTCATGCTTTATGCATTAATTGGAGCAGGAACTGCTCAATGTGAAATATTTTTTTAAATGTTCAAAGAACTGTTCAAGTGCTAATGCCATGTTGATCAGCTGAACATCTATAAGCGAGTCATTGTGAGCGTTTTATGCTCATATGTAAAGGCTTGCGTGACATCCATGTTTCCAATTCATTTACGAATATATACCAATTTATAGCTTACTGGCTGATAACACTTATAAAAATTATTTTGTGGCTTTCACTTAGACTTATATATTACATCTAAGAGCACTGGTTGATGCATCGCAAGATCTGTTTGCATCTCACTCTTGAGTATTGATTTGGAAAACGCTCATGGCTCAAGTCCTCCGTGAGAATATTTAGTTATGGACAACAGCGGCACTAATGAATTATTGGTGATTACTCACTTCTAGCAGCCCTTCGCGCCATGTTAGACACGACCGACGTGAGCAGCAGAGCTCTGTTGTAGCCAGGCCTAGGCTTCAAGAGGGTGTGGAAAGATTCGACAACCCTTTTCCAGTTGATGAAATCGGCGACCATCCTTCCAAAGCTGACATCTTCCTTCTTAAGACGCTGCTTCTCAGAGTCCTTGAGGCAATTCCCAATCTTTGCGAATGGCCCACAGCTCTCCTTGATGATAAAGATGATGTAGAAGAAGGCGAAGGTGTTCATCCCAAGCATGATGGACAAGGCCATGTGGTAGGTGCTGTGCTTGAGAACTAAGCCTGTGAGAGCGGTGCCAATGGGACCACCGAGATACCAAAGCGAGTTCAAAGTCGAGATTTTAATCGTTCTGTTTTCCTCGGAACTGATGTCGCTGGCATAGCTGAATGCCAGGGACATGAGACCAGGGTTCCCGCCCCCCAGAGACATGATGAAGGATGCACCGTAGATGAGCTCCGCAGGCAGGGAGGGGACGATCAGCACGAGGAGGTAGCCGGCCACATTCAGGGCTTGGCACAGGAACACGAGGAGCAAGGGGAACTGTAAGGGCCATGGAAAAAGGGACCAATGTTAGTTGAGAGGTCTTCGTCGAGAGCGCAAACTGCGAAAACTTTTGAGGGGCAGAAGAGCTTTTGTTATTTTTGGAGTTATTCATTCATTTAAAATGGCGTGGAGGAATACAAGGAAATTACATTCATTTTTGGATTTAGGCGTTTGTTTAAAACGGTGAAAAGTTATTGCTTCTTATGAAATTAAAAAAAAACCTTGTAGTCAGGTAACCATTAAATCATTTTGAAATCTGATAACTGTAGTGAATTAACAATACACAATTTAACCAGTGTTCAAAATTTCATCACCCTACCCTATTGAGGTAAATGATCATGTTAAATACTGCGGGACCAAATTCTTATGGGACGCATAGTGAGTGGTGGTGCGCAATATATTTTCAGGACCCACCTTCCTGCCGTACACGTCGCTCCACGCGCCCATGAAGAGGATGAACAAGAGGGCGACCACTGACAGGATGATGCTGTTGTAGAAGGTGAACATACTCAGCTCCTTCTGGACCAGGATGTTAGCCTCCGTGTGGTTCCTTAGGTTGTTGCACACCTGATCACAGAGCGGAAATATTCTGTATGATGACCAGGCGCGTCGCCTTGTAGAGAGACGCAATACGACTGAAGTTTGATGAAAAACTCACCGATAAATGTCTTTAACTTGACAATTATTTAGACGTTTGTTTCGTTCATTAAACTTTTTCCATTCTTGAGTCAATGTTTTGGGATAAGTTATTTCTCAAATTAAACTTTATTTTACCCAGAAGCTATTCACCGCATTTATCAGTCAAGGAATGAATTAATACTTTTTCCATAATTAAGTTGCAGGGGTAAATCTTAGTTCATGCATGATTGTACGACTTCTCAACAAACTCCAAGTGCTTGTACGGACACAAATGGAAGTCTCGTGCACCAATGATACGCAATGGAATCGTATTACAGCGTGTGAACGATCACGGCTTCTCTCAAGTGTCGGCGCGTTGAAATAAAGATGCAAATACCTGCCTCTGGGCACGAGCTCGCAAGCATTGGTCAGGCTAATTACCCATCAGTAATTGGGCCTCATTTCGGCTAGCGTAAGATCAAACGCCTCGTTCAAGTTGGGTTAGTGATAGTCAACCTGTACTTACAATATAACATTTGACTGTAGGCTGTGGCATATATATATATCCTAGATCATACCATTAATAGTAATACCGAAAAGATTTGTTTTGCGATAACTGTTCAGTGCAGATTAGTGGCATTATTACAAACACGTCGTTCAAAAGAGATACTAGTATTTTTTAGCCATAGCTCGGATGTTGCGCTCATCCAAGCCTTGAAAACGTGCAATAATTCAAGCGGTGAGGCGTGCACTCACGTCGTCGGAGAAGCCCAGCGTGTTGGTGCACGTTTTGAACATCTGCACGTTCTCCATGAGGATGATCATGGCATTGCTGGCAGCGCCGTCAATGACCATCACAGGCTCTAGGGTCGTCGCCCTCACCGCCTCGAGCACCTTCGTCCACAGCCCGGCCATCTCTGAGGTGGTCCTCCTGCAGGTGCAATGCAGGGAAATGGTCCTCAGAGCCCTACATTAGGAGGACTGATCTTCTCGCTACCGTGATGCGTGGTTGTCGTTCTTATATGTTGCCATACTTATATGCTGCCATTGTTGTTGTTGCTTGTTGGTAGGGTTGATGTTAATGTATTGTGAGTAGTGCTATAATGGCATTGTTAGTAGGAGTTCTAGTGTGTTAATCCTTTCATTGTCGGTATTGTTGTAGCTGTTGGTAATATTTGTTAGTAGGGTAGTGAATGGATTGTAAAGAAAAATGTTAGGTTGAAATACGAAAGAGAAAAAAATTACTTTGGAGGAAAATCGAGGGCCTTAATAAAGCGTGTAGGTATTATGGCAAGGAGACCCGTAAGATGTACACGGCAAGGAGGGTACATGTGACACACGTCATGCAGAATAGTTCTGTTTGTAGTGGATGATGGTGGGGGGACAATAAATAAGGATAACGGGATGCTAGGAGCGTGCACTCGCTGAGCGACTTCAACGGGCCAGCGTAAGGCAGAGAGGAATCCAGTGTGGCCGTGAAATATATATGCAGTTTGAAAAAGCATCCAGGTTAGATAGAACAGTTCTGATAACTAAGTGCAGCAGCTGACTTAGCCTTTAGTTTTAGAGTAAAGTGGACGTGTATTGATCCTCGAAAGCCATTAAGTTCGCTAGATCTGTTCTTTAGTCTGAAGTGAGATGGGTGAGCATATGAAGCTGAGCAGATCAGCGGCAATCCAGCAGGCACGTAAGGCACATACCCCGATAAGAGTAGTAGGCCTTCAACCGTAGGTCGTCCAGGCGTTGGTAGTTTGGCAGGTGTGTGAGAAAAGTAACAAGCAAATAAAAAAAAGCGGTTCCTGAGTTTTTGTGCTTCTTAAAAGGAATACGAGTTATTGACTGTGCCGTGTTACGTTTATTGGTTTTATATGGAGTGATTGATTATGATCAAATGTAGAGTAGAGCTTTGCTGCGTGTTCAAGTGTGGGAATTATAATTGAAAATTGAAGAGTTATAAGGTCTTAAAAATGCATCGGTATGAAACACATGAATATTACGCTTTATGTCGGCTTAGAGTGATGATAAATAGAGTGTGTAGACTATTTTGAAAGCGTTATAGTGTTAGACGAATAACGTGTGTAAACTATTTTGAAAGCGTTACAGCGTTAGACGAATAGCGTGTGTAGACTATTTTGAAAGCATTATAGCGTTAGACGAAACACTAGACATGGCTCTTGATACAGCCATGTTTGCTCATATTCTAAAATTTAAGCTACTAGATTAGTAATAGAATTTAGTCGAGAATGCAGTAATTTAAATTGCGAGTAGGTGAACATTTGTATTAAACGGTAACATCTGCTTAGGTAATTAGCTTATGGCTTGTTGTTTAGTAGTAAGAGAATGGACGTCGAGTGAGATTAATGAAATCATAGCTATGAGTTTTGCTGAGGTGATTTACTTGTCGCACTCTTCATTTATTTTGGTCTGTGGTTCACTTTTTGTTAGCAATTTCGTCGAAAATATCTATTAAACCCTCGATGCCCGCACACCCTCTCTCCGTACCTCCGTCTATAATTAATTAATTAATTAATACTTATACACTACATTATCAATCCCTTTTCGAATCAGGCGCTGTTCGTTGACATGTATCCCTCAGTGCCTGGGTTTTGAAACATGGACATATATGTATTGAAGGAAAATTTTACTTTCCCAATCACAATTTGGCATTCATTCGCCCTGTATTCTCATAAGTCTTTGCAATATGAATAATATGATGCATTGCTATACTGTATTCTCTAACAATTTCATATGCACATGTACGCGTTGAACTATTACGTTTTAAAAAGTTAGGGACTAATTCATATTTCTTGGTCAACCGTTTGCTTTACTGTGGGACCCATAGCTTGTCAGGTCATTTTTTCTTAACGAGAGCAACACTTTTTCATCCAAGCGACATTGCACGGTGTACACCACAGCAAGGAGAGCCTCACTCTAATTAGAAATGTATGTATCTCACATGCAGACATCGAACGTACAGTGGTGACAGACACACTGGTAGTTTGCACCTAGCACAAGTATCTAAATATAAATATATACATACATACATGTATACATATCCTAACGTATCACGAAGAGGCAATGTTCCTGCTATGAAATAGGTGTGATATTCCTTATTTCTGGTGACGCAATAAATGTGTACAGAAGATCACGACCGTGTCCGCCCCTAGCCGCTAACCCCGATGACCTTATGCCCTTAGCTGCGCCTCGTGTTATATCAGATTCAGCCGTTTAATGTAATAGAGTCCTTGTGTCCCAATTGCTCAAAATTTTTTTACTTGGTGCTGAACAAGTCTGTGTAGTGGAGGGTGAATCATGGACTTCACGAGAGCGGTCAACTTCGTCTGATGCGCCCAAATTATCTCATCACGTTGAACTCCCTTACCTTGAATTCTTTTGAATATCATATCGTTGAAAATAATTGAATGTTTTCAGTAGTTTATTATTGAATTCACTTAGGAATTCTCCAATGGTATTGATGTAGCCTAGGCTGCAGGTTGCGGCCACATTCCCGCTAGTGAGCCGAAATATATGTACCAGTAGATTGTGAGTAAAATTCTCGTGACTTGAGTTTTCTATTTCTTCTATTCACTAAAATATTGTGTAAGGAAATCAACTCATTGTTATTGAATAATCCTGAATAGTGACAAACAAACGGACATCTGTAAGTTTCGAAAAATGGTAGTGAATCTAAACACAAGGAAAATCTACGGCTCTGAGTACCGGAAGCGGCGTGCTCGTAAACGAAGGCCTGAAGCAGTGTACACTGAACGCGTTAAATAATAAACTCTCAAAGTTACTCTAAAGTTATGCACTCACCTGATGCGTGTTCAGTTGAATTAGAAAATTTGTTGGCGTTTGCAACTGACGCTTTTTCGCAGGACTTGGATAAGGTAAGGCACACAGCTGATGGAGAGCAGCACACAACCTCACTGTGAAACATGCAAATCTTTGAAAGCAACTCAAAGCTAGCATGTAATTTCTGTGGAGAGGACAGAGGATTCATTTTTACTGTTGTGTGAAATCGCCCCCTAAGTTTTCTGGGTTATTTTTAAATTTGGACTCGTTTTCTGCTTCGACCTGATGTTTTTGAAAGTAAAACTGGACACGTGGAACAAACAGACGTTTCAGGAAACAAAACACACGACCCAAAAATACGTGAGCAAAACACACGAACCACGCACACTCACTTCCAGAAAGAAAACAACTGAGGGTACCAGTCTTCCCAGCTTGAGATGTGGGGGTCCGAATGTAGGTATTATGTATTATGTACATGCGAAGTCGACATATTTACCTCGAACGAATATACGTGATTTATATACGTAGTGCATGCACATATGTACTCCGTGCATACAAATGTAAAACTATATCTACAGAATATACACATAGGCGCGTCATATCGTTGCCAACTGGGAAAAACTCCACGAGAAAACCATTCTAAACTAGTGCTGATAAGTAGAGCCTTGCTGAAAGCTCAAGCAGGTATTACAGAGATTTTATAATCAAATAGGCGACACAACTCTGCAACAGCATTGAGGGGAACTTAATGGCGAGGTACAAGCAAGTGTTGGCAACCAGGCTTTTCTGAGTGTTTTCAGGTTTATTGTGACGCCGAAGCGCCGCAATATCGCGCTGTTCGCAGGTGCCGTAACCAGCGATGTGCCTGTCTATGGGGAGAGGTCCCCAACCTTTTTGAGATACTAAATCCACACACAACACAGCACCGCATACTCGTTGAACCACTTTAACTTGGCGGAAAATGTAAATTTTATTCAAGCAAAAGTGAATCAATTTGAAATAATCAAATCGCTTTTTTAAAAGTCAAGATAATATTTGGAAAGCGTGTGACGGTGGACGGAAAATCTAAATCCTAATGCAAAATATGTGCAAAATGAAATGCCCAGATCCACACAGTGTGTCTTGACCCCAGCTGAGCCCCAACGACTGACTGGTTCGATCGAACCTAAGCTGGGAACCGCTGGTATAGAGGGGCTCAATACGGCACATCGTGGCAAAAATCTACACCAGTTGTAACCCTGTTAACGGTGCATTCCCACCGACATTGTATTTCACAGTGGCCGGGCGAGTGCTTTAACCACGGCGCCCACATATGTCGACAGTGACCGTTAACACGGAAAATTTATGTAAATTATATTATATGTATATGCACACATGGATGTAATTATTACGTTACACCTGGTCCCATAATTCACCCGCCACCGTTTCCTCGAGGCTTAGAAGAAGGAAATCGCTATTTTTTTGCACTACGAGAACTCTTCAAATCACTCGACGTTTTTTGCCGCTTGAAGTAATTTTTTTATTGATTTGTCTTGTTGCCTAGAGAACATGCACGTACGGGTTTTGTGAACGCACTTCGCATGGGAGTTAAGTAATTACAGCACGGATGAGCCTGTGGCAGCGGGGTGGACTGGCGCCGGCCCCGGGGGGCGTCTTGTGCAGTCCAGACCACGCACGCATATCGTCCAGACCACATACGCATATCGTCCAGACCACGCACGCATACGGCCAGATCACGCACGCATATCGTCCAGACCACATACGCCTATCGTCCNTCCAGCCACAGGTGGAGTCCAGCCACATGTACACTCCAGCCACAGGTAGAGTCCAGCCACATGTACACTCCAGCCACAGGTGGAGTCGATACCAGGGGCACGGAGAGGCAGGAGGGCTGCTGCCCCCCAGTTGGCCCTCCACCACCCGCGTCGCAGCAGCCCGAGCTACTGACGGCACCACGCGCCCCTCTGCCTTATATAGCGGCGCTGCTGCGTCTCCTGCGTACCGTCATCCTGTGGGGGACTCCCTGTCTGCAGGGGACACGCTGTCTGCAGGGGACACTCTGTCTGCAGGGGACACTCTGTCTGCAGGGGACACTCTGTCTGCAGGGGACACTCTGTCTACAGGGGACACTCTGTCTGCAGGGGACACTCTGTCTGCAGAGGACTCCCTGTCTGCAGGGGACACTTTACTGGGACTCTCTGCAGGATCTGCAGTGCAGGTGCATTTACGGATCTTGATCACAGTCCTCATGTCGCTCTGTATTTCAAGCATCTCCATTCCTCGGTTCTGAATCTCAGTTCTCACGCGTCTCTGAATCTCAGTTCTACGCGTGTCTGAATCTCAGTTCTCACGCGTCTCTGAATATCAGTTCTCACGCGTCTCTGAATCTCAGTTCTCACGCGTCTCTGAATCTCAGTTCTCACGCAGAGTCCGTGAATATGGATCAATTTTTGTCCTTATCTAACAAATGCTTACTACTCCAAGGCGCTTGTGTCTACTTGCAATGCAACGCTGCTGCTGCTTCTTCCGTTTACCCTGCATTACCTGCATTAATAACGACCTTGCGCATTTTACAAATAAAACAGGAGTTGTGCGCTTGTTCTGACAAGCTTATTATCAGTCAAACGGCGGGGAAAGCGAGTACAAATTCCCTTGCACGGCTTTATTTCACTGCGTCGTAGCCATGTTTCTTGGCAAACCTGGGAGTCGAATTTAAGATATTTCTCTCTTCGTAGAACACTCTGTCTGCAGGGCTGCGCTATTTATCAAAACTCGTATCCAATCTTCAATTCTGAGCAACACTCGTTTTCGTGCCGCCACTCAGTTTGCAATGTTGAAAAGAGCGGTTTTCATCGCACAATCTGAACATTTGCACAAGCCTCACTGTTACGAAGCGAGTAATCCGACCTCCCTGCTACCACCCTCCTCCTGCAGCACGGGTCGTTTTAACGTAATTAGTCCTTCCAAACTTTGGGCGAGCACGCTCATCAAATTGTCGATATTGAATAGAAACAGCTTGAAGTCAGTTTGAAGCTTGAAGTAAGTTCGGTCGCCCTGCCTCGGCCTCACCCGGTACGAACTGACCATTTCCGAGAGTGCTCACGCATCTTTAAAAAGTTGAAGAAATCACTCGAATGCATTACGTGTTCTTCAAAAAATGCCGGGAAAAGGCTAGCCCTCTCTCTGCGTATGAATGATCTCCTCAGTCATTGAAACCATAACCTGCGATGCGCGTCATATCCATGGCTTATCTCTTCAGTCACGGGTCGCTGCCGAGCGTTTTCGATGACTGAGGAGGTTAGTCCCACGCAGAGAAAAGGTTAAGGATTATATTTATTTCTCCATAGGACTCCCTCCGACATGCCAAGACCCATTGCTCTACTCTATGAAGTTTTTTTGCAAATACACACATGTTTTTCAGATTCATACACAGTTTTATTAATGACTTACACGGCAATTTCTCGTATGTGGTTCTTGTGGACACGTGGGTTGTGTCTCGCGTGGACGGCGCAGCACGTGTTGCGCTACGAACGGTGTTGCGGTCTTGTGGACACGTGGGTTGTGTGTAGGCTCAGCGCCGCAATAGCTGCTTTAGGGGCCATAACTACCACATTGTTCACAAAATTAACAGTTCAGGAGCGTTTATTATATCTACAAATTCACGCTGAATTCAAGCGCGTAGGTGAAATTTTTTATGTTTTTGAAAAATCGTATTTTTTAAAATAGCAAGACCAAGGTGGGGAGAAACATATTCAATTTAAACTTCATGTATTTAAAAAGCAGAGTTTTCAAGTGAACAATACTCGTCGTCAGTGCCTAGAGAGACGAATGAAAACATGTTCAACACAAGAAATAATACGAGAAGTGTAAACTGAATGATTTCATATCCAAAATATTCAAGGATACTCAAGAAATTCTATTGCTTTCGTTAAAAGAAAACTTCTTTCATTCCAACACAGATGACAAACAGCACAACTTAGGATTTCCAATGCTTTACTATTGACGCGTGAGGGATGTGAGGTTGAAGTTCTTTTTCCAAGGGAAGCACTCCGTGGTCCCATGAAAATCAGTTTGCCGTAGCCGGGAACCAAACCCTCACTTCCCAGCTGTGAGCTCAACACGGTCCCAGTGCGCCATGGACTCTACGTGCAATAGCGGCATCACCGAGGGTAGGTTTGAACTGCTGAATGGATGGAAATGCTCTCGAGCAGTTTCATATCAGATTCGTCACGGACGCAAACTTGAAACTGTCAGCATAAATTGAATCATAAAACGCACAAAGGGATGATACGAGCAGGAAGGGGTGTCCGTCTGTACTGGAAATGGGGTGACAAACCCACTGCGCAGCAACGTAGGAGGCCATTCCTAAAAATTTAGCCTTCCAATTTATAGGCGGCACTCCCCATGTGGCGGGCCGGAGTGTTCGAACTCTTTCACAGGAAAATATCGACGGCCTCGTGAATTGATAATTTAATTGCATAATTAAATTTATTTTCATTTTCGAGTCTCCGGAACACGAATTGCCCGCCAATATCTTGTTAACACAACGTGCAGAGCATTTAGTGCCAGCACATGTCAACATGCCATGTGACCCACGTGCAACCAGCACGACATGTCAACACATTGTGCAACACACGTGCTGTCAACTCGCCATGGCATCACACCAAGTAACACACGTGGTGTCAACACACGCCAACGCACGTTGCACGCAACATGTAGGACACGTACTGTTAATACGATATGTGAACACATCATGTAACATAGTGCTCTCAACACATGTGAACACACCATGTAACATAGTGCTGTCAACACATGTGAACACACCATGTAACATAGTGCTGTCAACACATGTGAACACACCATATAGCACACGTGCGGTCGACACGCCATGTCAACACACGTAGCAGACGACATGTAGAACACGTGCAGCGGGCTCCCGTCGCTGGGCTGGCCACGCGAGCCACCAGCTGCACGACCTGCCATCTCAACGTGCAACATTCACCCAAAAATTACCGCTGTCTCGCTGCACAAACTCCTTCAAAAGTCGCACACGAAATTCGCCTGTTGTAGTGCACCTGCTGGAAGTAGAGTAGTCAGCCAGTCGTCTGCAGCTGACAGGGCAGTTCGTTAAAAGGAAGGGAGGGCTGCTCCGTTGGTCGTGAGTCTGATCTCCTCTGTAGGTCTGGTTACAAACAATGATCGGGCCGCCTAAACTTGTGCTGTGAAGAGAATGGTCATGGTCACCACTAATGTTCGGGCCTAAACATGTGCTATGAACAAACTGGTCATGGTTACCACCAATGTTCGGGCTTAAACATGTGCTGTGAACAAATTGGTCATTGCTAAAACCTATGTAGGGCTTTAAACATGTGCTGTGAACAAACTGGTCATGGCTGAAATCAATATTGGGTTTTAAACATTTGCAATGAGTCACTCGGTCATGGCTAAAACCAATGTGCGGCCCAAAAGATATCCGATGAATAAATTAGTCATATCTGAAACCTATTTAAGACTCATATGTGCTATACTCAATGGGTCATGGTAAACGAAAGGTTGAAAACAAACAGTGAATGAATAGATTAAGCCCTAGTCTGTTAGTTCAGTGCTTAAAATAATATTGTTTACGGGAGGGTGGCATGTGCGGTATATGCATTAGAAATATATCTCATTCGTATCAGTATGCAAATGAATGTAGATATGTCAAGGATATGATGTCAGGTCAGCGGATTTAGAATTTTTTGCCCTTGACCATAACTGCAAATATGGATGCACAGTAGGTTGTCGTAGACGTAGACACACTCATACCGTGCATGTACGCGTGCACACATCACGCCAATCTGTATGGACACATAAGGAGGAGAAATATGGTGGGGGCCCAAGAAAGTTTGTGTGTTAGTTTGTACTTGTATCTACCTATGCCCTTCAACCTTATTGTAGTTGTGGTCAAGGGTAAAAAAATCCTTAATTCACTGGCCCGTGACCATCTCCTTGGCGAGCCAACATTCATTTTCGTACAGATACGTATAAGATATATTTCTCACCTACCATGCACACCACCCACTCGTAGGCAATATTCCTTTTATACCGTAGACACTATCCTCCTGCAGCCAACGTGCCCAACACCTCATAAGGCTCCTCCACTCTATGAACAACACTTCTGACACAAGCATACTTAAATGTTGTTCAAATTTTGCCCGTTCAAAGATCACCTGATGTTCTAGCTTGCAATTAGGGCCCCCTGCTATCAATGGACGTTTCAACTCCGTTGAAGACCACAATAAAGTTTCGTGTTCACATACGTAGCAGATATTCGTGAGCGCTAGAGGGGCAGTCTAAAGCTGCAGCGCGATGTACCTGTAGTGTACAAAACGGAGGGTGCGGGAGGAGTGTATGCACGGTGTGCCTTTGGTGTCATGCATCTTTACAGCTATTATTATAATTTAGCTTGTATCTTTACAGTTTGGAAATCTAATCGAAGAGGCAATTGGTTTAAATCTGACTTGTTCCGTTGCACACAGACAGTGACTATCATAGTTTTTAATCTTATTTTAGTCACGTGGAACTGGTGAATTTAATATATTGTATCGATTGCCTCTGTAAGTGTTAGTCAACTGCATACGACGCGCTCACTGAAGAGATGAGCTGGCGTCCTAGAAATCTCGTGGTCCCACCCGCAATGTTCCGTGAGGAGAAGTAGAAAAATTACTACTTTCTCCGAAAAAAAACCGTGAACATTTGCTCTATTGGAGAAAGTAACTCGTCCTGAGTGTTTCTCAAGAATGTGAAACGGCAATCGATAGGCAACGTGTACCAAATATGTATTTGTCCATGTACTTGTGATCACGAAGTCACATTTTGGGCAGCCGATTTTGATTTCTTCAGTTCCCATGGTTGCACGATGTTCCAAGCTCGTATTGGTATAAGTGGCGAGCATAACTTACGATTTTGCGGTGCAAACTGTCGATTACGACTTCTAGCTGGAAAGTTGAATAACTTGAAAGAAATTGTATATGTCAAATCTGCGGACAACACGCGTACGATTTCCATACGCCTTTGGAAAGCCATTGCGTGCTTTTAAAAAAAGTTTTCCTACATAGAAATACTCTTAAGGCTCATCAAGTCCGTGCAATTTCGAGGCAATAACGCGTATTTTTTTCCATGGTACTGAAAACGAATGGAAATGCAGCGCGCTTCGTCTACCCCGTTGTCTCCAAGCAATCAGTCTGAATCACGGTCCATTCGAACCTTTGATCTTTAGAGGGGAGTTTTTGCAAGCTTTGTGGGTGACGCAGGAGCCCCCTGACGCAACCAGCCGGCGGTCGCAGGCGCGCTGTGGGAAAATTACTGGCTTCACCTACCGGAATTGACATTTGCGAATGATTTCGGTCTGAGAACTCGATAGGGTCCTTCAACTTGACCACGCTCAGAATCATCTCCAGTGAGCGGGCGAGCGTTCGTAGCAGAAGCGAAGGAAATTTACCTGAGAGTTTGAAATGCAAAGGCCATGTGGCATATCCTAGCGCGCTCGGCCTGGACTTTTACTGAGGCTTTGAAATGGCTGCATTGCGGGATGCAGTTCGGGTGTAAATGGAGCAGTTCTATTTTTCTTATGAGACATGTGGAGACTGAGTCTATTTTTGAATGGATATCCGTTCATGCTTGTGGTACGAACGGGCAGTTGCCAAAAGGGATCTGTTTCTTTTGATCGGGGTGAGGACGTGAAATCTTTGCATGACGGCTCCAGTAACAAAGAGATCTCAATTAACCTTTTACGGTCGTCATTATTTTAATGATAACTCTGTATTTAGCTTGGTGCAAAAACTAGTTGCAGCCTCATGTACGCAAGCAATATGGCTGCATTTCGCTCTTTACGAAGCACTAACAGCGTCCTTGTGAAAGTGGATTTCGAAATCCATGTAGACTGCATAAGGTTAACTGTTAACGCCCTTAATTTATTTCCTGCAGTAAAATAACCTTTTTCTTCGTTAGGTTTTTTACTCGTTGGAATGGAAAAAACATGAAAGGGTACCAGAACACATTCGTTACCAGATATTGACACGTGGATTTAAGCCAGCCAAAGTAACGTTAAAGTAACCCTATAGTGAATTTAAGAAGCGACTGAAGCAGCACTCCGGCACGTGAGGAGGTAACTGTTTATCAACGCGTGCGACTGCTCGCGGAATGCATTTCTCGATGAATAAAATGTTCGGTCCTTGAATAACGCAAAATGAAGTATTCGATTCTTGACTAAAGAGCGAAGGCTCCGTTATTGCCCTGCGGAAAGCTCTCGGATTATCTTGTTGAGAAATACTAACGCTTCGTTCAGGGAGCTATTTTTCGATAACGTTTTCTACCCAGATTTACCTTGGACGAGGCTATGACTGTGCGCAGCGCTGAAGCATTCATCTGGGATGTGCGTCCCGGGAATGTATGTAAGCATTTGTGTGCGTCATTTAGAATGAGCGTCATCGAAAATTCATGCAAAAGCTTGAAAATATTGCTAACTTAGTGGTAAAGAAGTTTTTTCGCTGCAACTATTGGATACATCTATGGCATGATGTAGAATTTTATATCATTTGCCTTCTGATGCATCGAACGACTGGCGAATTTGGGTAGTTTTCCTCCTAAACAACTGCGTCCTTGCGTAGGTCCACCAAACCGTTCCAAAACCAACCTGAACTTATGATGTTAACTAACTTTATTTCAAGAAAATCCTTTACGATCTCCTCAAAAGTATAATTAACGACGCATCTACAGAACTGGACAGGACTATGACCTTTAAATTCAAGTCGTGATCTTCAAGATCAAATCGAAATCTTCAGGACCAGGTCGTGGTCTGCAGCTCCAGTCAAGAGTCAAGACAATTTTTTATTCGCTCACTTTTATTGATTTGAAAGATAGCAACATCTCAAGGTCATCCCGGTGCAGTTGCCTGCGCTGACGGGATTCTGTGATACTCCCGAGGGTAAAAAGTGCTCAATGGATTGGTTGTTGTTCAGGCAAAGTGGGAATGCTCAATGGGTTGGTTGTTGTTCAGGCAGAGTGGGAATGCTCAATGGATTGGTTGTTGTTCAGGCAAAGTGGGAATGCTCAATGGGTTGGTTGTTGTTCAGGCAAAGTGGGAATGCTCAATGGATTGGTTGTTGTTTAGGCAAAGTATAAATGCTGAATGGACTCCTTGTTGTTCATGAGAAATGGAAGTACTGAATAGAATGTTGTTCAGCCGAGTTGGAAAGTCTTTTTCTTTTCGCGCTTTGAACGGCCCCATACTTGCATAAATGCAGTGTGACACAGAAAGACAAAAAATTTGAACAACCTAATAACCATTGAAAAAATTCAAAAATAAAAATTATTGACAACAATTGAACCATTACAATTAGTCTTTTAAAAATCAGTATTTCAAATTATCAATGTTTAAAAATTAAGTCCTGTAGATGGCGTTTCAATGAAAGTGCTGGGTCCCACCAAGCCAGTCCCTCAAGTGCAGAAGTCTGAGGGCTTCTCACTGATTGCCGCAGCGTCAATTAGGATACCATGAATTCCGTCTTGAATAATTCGTTTCAATTCATCCAGTGTTCTCGACCGAATCGTATAGGCTGGATTCTTCGTGTAGACTAGACTCTTAAGGTAGTCGCAAATGGGGCCTCCCAGCTGAGATGTTGCAGCAGCCAATGAGGAGCCTCCAGACCAGATTGGAAGACCTCATACGTAAACGAGGACGCCATCTCTAGGACATCATTTCCAAGCATTGATGTTGTGGATTACTGTCTCTTCGATGCTAAGTTTTAGTGGTTCAATTGTTGTCCATAAAGTTTTGATGTTGGATTTTTTCCATTTTTATTTGTTTTTCAAAAAATCCCGTTTTTCTGTGTAAACCAGAATTAGTAAGAAAATATGCCATAAACGTGGCAATATTCTTGAGTTTTTGTGGAATAAGTGATGAGTTGCAGTTTATGGGGTCTGACGTTGCTAAAGCCCTCATAAAGCCGTCAACTTCTCTAACAAATTTCAAATCACTTCACACGCTCCCCAGTGAGTGAGTTATGCGACGCACCTGCGTGTGTCCTGACGAGGTTATGTGTCGGGCTCGAAGCATAGGTTAACGAAATTAATCAACATTTGGAATGTACTAACTCAAATGAAATTCAATGGAGACCTTTGAAGAGCTGAAGCAACTGAAGCCAATGTTAGGAGGCGGGCGAAGCCTAAACTCTAACTGGCTCTCTAATGTTTAACTTGCTGGTGTTTTATCGATTTTCAGTTGATCAAATTTTTGAGGTTCAGGTAACCCAATTATTAAAGTTCAGCTTATCAAATCGTTGAGGTACTGATAACTGAATTAATAAGGTTTAATTATTTGTATCAATATGCTTCATTACACTGAATCATTAAGCTTTAATTAATTGAACTATTAAAATTTAGTCAGCCGAGTTATTAAGGCTTGTTAATCAAATTATAAAATTCAGTTAATAGGGCTTTGAGGCTCAACTGATCGAATAATTGAGGTTCTCTACAGCAAGTTGATATGGTTCAGTGAATTAATTATTGGAGTTGCTTAGTGCACCATAACCTATTTTCGCGAAGAGGCTTCTTTCACACTGAATAAAATAATCATCTTTCATTTTTACTCAAGACATTTGTTTCTCAGGTAAATCTTTCTAAAAATAAACCAACATTCGCCATCGATGGAATGCATAAACTTGATGCTGTAGTCAACTTTGTCGCACAGATCAGAGTTTCTAGGGCACTTCATGCACATCGCGATATCTTTTCGCTGGGACTACGTCAGCGTCATCCAGATCTTCTTCTAGAAAATATGGTCAAAAAATTCCGAAAATGGTGCCACTATGTCCCTTTAATATGTCGTGTACATATGCACGCGTCAGCATTTAGTCTCCACGCATAACGGTACATATTTCGGCTGTGAAATACAAAAATACGGAAAGTTTTTAAAACAATGGGATTATGGTGAGATACACGTTTGTTAGTAGCGAATCCTTTCTATGTATTCAGTGTACTAACTTTATAATTTAGTTTATAACAGAATGCATTTGTAATACTTTGTGGTATTTCTAAATTTTAATTTGCCTTAGATACAGCAGCACTCAGCACTGTAACACAACACACCCAGCCCCACCCAGTCCTGTAACACAA
>VOMN01107210.1:0-16918 GCA_014899125.1 Orchestia grillus | reverse complement strand
GGGGAGAGTTGCGGTGTTGCGGGGAGTGTTGCGAATGTGTTGGTGTTGTGGGGAGAGTAGGAGCTGTGGCGCTGCTGTGAACAACAAGGTGGGACTTGATGCACAACGTACAAAATTGCTTCAAAACGGGAAAACCTACATCAAGCTTAAGTGACCCAATGGTTGTCACAAATTTTAGCGTATTAGTCTTGAATTAAAACTGCAAATGAGCGCATGAATAGTGTAGAGAATGCTCAAATAAACAATCAATGTTCGCTGTATTATATCTTGCCCTAGGTATCCCTTCATTTTTATTTGTCGCTCTTTAAATCTACAAAAAATCTCGCAGACCCTAGTGTTTACATCAGATTTTCCAGCCGGTATCAATTTTTCAAAATCAATATGACCGACATTTCGAATGCTTTCTTTAGCTTTTCTCGCTTATAATACTAAATTCTAATTTAATTATGAAGTGCTTAAGCCTTTACGTAATTTAGATATTATACAAATGAGGTACCCTGTCATGAAATTGTGACCTATACATTTATAAACGTATCAGTGCTACCGATATCAGTAAGGGTACCTTACTTTCGAGTACCCTTACTGATATTGGTAGCACTGATACGTTTATAAATGTTTAGGTCACAATTTCTTGAAAGGGCACCTTACTTTTGCGCCACCCTGTACTTAGATTCCCTTAACAAAATAATGCAGACCTTGTTCTCATGCGATTTACTCAATTATTATGATGTGAATACAATTTTCATTTTTAATTTGATTATCAATTTTTGAGTATAATTTTAATTTTTGAGTGTACCCTATGATTGAAAATTGAACCACTGTCAAATCATAACCAAAATAAATTGAAACCCTCTCTCAAATTAAATAGGACTAGAAAAATGATGGCATGAAAGTTATACAAGACCATTAGAGTAGTCCATTCGATTTCATGAAAATGTTTTAGACTGGATATTATTTTTTTTATAAAGCCCTTCCCTGCAACCAAATCGTTAAAAACGCAATTTTTATTGTTTTAAAAAATTAAAAAATTAAAAATTGGATATTTTAATAGTAAAAACTAGCAAAAGATAACCAGTTTTAAACAGAGTGCGCGTACATCGTCCTCATGTGTTAACAACTGTTACTGTTATTCAGATAAAGAATTTGGCATTCAGTTTCATTAACTCATTAACAGCTCAAATTAACATTAACAGCTCAAATATTCTGTCAGTCGAACGAGCTGCATGACAAACCTAAACAACTCTTGCACCAGCAGAGCGAATAATAGTTTATCACTCGAACCAAACGTGGTTCACGCCACAATTATTTTCATTAGGTAATTTTGATTAGCCAGCTTCAGAACTGCACGTCGAGGCAACTCATCCTTGGGCTCCATGGTGCAGTGGTGAACGTGATGGCCTCACAGCCGAAAGGACAAGGGTTCGAGCCTCGGCTCAGGTGGGTGGGGCTTTTCACGTGACCACGGAGTACTTCCCTTGGGAAAGGAAGTTTAAACCACACATTCCTCACATCCCCCACCGCACCAGTAGTTGTAAGGCATTTAAAACCCAACGGTAAAACGTGTTGGAATAATAAAGGTTCTTGAGGCGAGCGAACTTTTCAGATGATAGGTTCAGGAGACTGAAAACGCTTTGATACGTTTCAGATGACTGAAACGTATCAAAGTTACGCTTGAAATCATTTTATTTTTAAGACTATTTGAATACATGAGGAACATTGAAAGGCGAAACTATATAAACGAATAGACGAATCTAACATTTTAGTAACGAGGTAGCCAGTATGAATGTATCATACATTTCAATACGATCGAGAGTTATAACCCCAACCCAGCTATTGAGCTCGGACCTTACATCGATGGTAGGTTCGCTACAGCGAAGGGCACACCTCGGCCACCAATATACTAAATTGGGGCTGAAATTTAGAATATATACCAAATTTGAAATTGACAAGGGGATATTGAATTAGCACCAAAATATTGCATGAGCATTAAAACAGTGAATAAGTTTCAAAATATTGAATTTGTTTCATAATATTGAACACCTTACTCACGAATTAGGGATCTATATCTCACCAATCACACCCACAGGGGCTATAGTGTCGGCGTGTGACTACCCAAATTTTTCATGAACTCTTGAATATACTATCCAATTTAACGAAACCCACGAAATACACCTTTGCTTCATGTGTTTGAGTATCTTGCCTCCATTTCAGTATAAATCAAAATTGGGACTCACCTTCAGATCATTTGTAGATTTTTTACTATTACAAACGAAAAATGTTTGGAGCAGAATCAGGGTATTTTCAATAAAGGTTGAAATTAATTTCTACAGCAAGGAATTACGATGCACTATATCTCCTTGCGTGATACTACTTCTTTTCCCTTTATGATTCCCTTAATTTTCCTTTTTTAGTGTTCTTCTTGTTTCCTTCTTTTCAATAAATACACCACTACGAAACCTCTGAATTGAGAAAAAATACAAAAACTTCTACTCACTTAACATTATATGTTAGAGCAAGATATTTTATAATTACATGAAAAAACTTGTCAGATCAACCGATGGTGATTGAACGTAAACGATACAATGGCGATCTCTTTGAATTTTAGGGTTGGTTTACCCCTGCAAGTTAAAGTAATATTATATATTTGAACATGACATTCATAAATAAACCAATCTCCTTTTCGTTCAAAAGCGTTATATTTTTATAGGAGGATTATCAAATTACTATAAAAGAAATAACTTCTTACTTTTCTCGAAACCTTTTGCGGCTAATAAGGAATTTCAAAGCACACTCGGCTATAAACTGACTTGTATGAATCTGTTGATGGCTTTGACGCAGCTAAAGAATCAAATTGTCCATTCATGAGTGTTTGCAGAGAGTCAGCATACAACCATTTTTTTCCCAATAAGTCACCCAAAGACTGAAAACCAACAGCAGGACAGACAGCCTGTAAAATCGAAATATACACCCATGGTCTTACTGTTACTTGTACAGCCGTTTGGTCATTTTCGATTGAAAAAGTAAGCTACGAAAATGTGTGACGAATACTTCTGTGTATATACACTGTATGTTGTGCGTAGTGCACATATACACTGTATGTTGTGCGCAGTGCACATATACACTGTATGTTGTGCGCATTACACATCTACACTGTCTGTTGTGCGCAGTGCACATATACACTGTATGTTGTGCGCAGTGCAAATATACACTGTATGTTGAGCGCAGTGCTCTTGAGCATCTGTGTTCGTCGTATCGCACTCACTCGATTTCATTCCCACTGCTCTACGCTTAGAGCATTCAAATCACAATGTTAGTACGGTTGCAAGTGTTCCTCATTCGTTTAGTACAATCCTATAGGAAATTTTTTATTTAAATCTTACTTAACATCAGGATCAGCGGCTCAACATCGTTTCGTTCATCGCCCAAATTTACCCTTTTTTATATGGTATAACGTTTTGATTCTGAGCGCACGATTTTACTACCTCGCTGTTTGCAAGAAGCTCGATTTTTTAAGCATGTTTCAAAAACCCAAGAGTTTGAACAAGCTCGCTTGATTTCTTCGACAAGCATTAGCGTTAGGTTCATCGGAAAAAAATATTTGTTTTCCTATTCTGTATCTTTGAGCAATGATTTAAAGAATATTTTATTGAGTTTTCTTTAACTTCTATGGGTATCTTATTCTCATTCCTCAAATTTTGAGTCGTAATGCTATTCATCAATCATTAGCATATTGTATAAAGTTACTTCTATAGATTCATAATTTTTTAATCAAGTCATTTCTACAATTTCAGGATACAAGCGACAAATTCTTCACGCACGACTGTGAAAGGCGTTGTTATTTTACAAAATTTTCTTCTTCAGACCTGTGATAGAAAGAGAAAATGAAACCCTCTCCTAAATATCGTAGAGGGCTGATCACGAGAAAGTTGAGTAGGTTTTCGACCAATAATGACTCTCCGGGCTGAGGTCTCTATGATAAGAACCTCTTCACTGCCCTCTGGATGCGGTGCAGCGGTGATAAGGGCGAGTAGTAAGCTATTTAAACGAGCTCCGTCTTAGCAAGGTTGCAGATCGTCCTATGCCAGAAGCCGGCAAACTTCAACTCACGAGGAGTTAGATATTTGCATCAAAGCGAAACAAAACTCGAAAAAGCTTCCCACGAGGCGCTCTTCATCTTCGCAAAACTCTGACGCGGATGAGGTAAGACTCTTTTTTTATTTAAAGTCGAATCAAACATGAATGTGAAACCCATATTTTCCCCGAACTATGTTATATCGTGCAATACTTTAGTCCATTCTTTTACATATTTCGTAGGCTTGGAGGAGATACATTTGTATTTTTTGTCGATAACGTGTTCTGCCCGTTTATTTATATTATTTAAACGAATAGGTGAGCTGGTAGACAAATTACTGTTAGTGCTTGGGTACGCTGAACAACATTCCGGTACAAAGCTATTAATAGTTATCGAATTCTTTATATCGAGCTTCAAATCATGCATTGTACTAAGTCTCATTTTTTAATGTTTCTACACGTTTTTAAAATTATATCAATTATTATGCAGTTTAATCTTATTGCTTTTCTTTTTACAGAGGTTAACTTCTTCTTACTTTTAATGCACACATTAATAAACGAAACAATGAACTCAATTTAATTCGTTCACAATTTCCATCACATTTAAGCAGTTGACGAAACAATGTGTATGTATCCGAATGATTGCCATGAATAAAAGATTCCTTCTACCTTTCCAGAGAAGGACTGGTCTGCCTTATGAAATGCTCCGCCTGAATCTCCATTGAAGTCCGTCCGAACATAGTGAGCAGCTTCTCCACCTAGTCACACGCAGTGCTGCAAGCTGTCCTCGCTCAGGCCAGGTCAAGACATCCAAGATGGGTGCGACGTTGTCTTCAGTTGACTCCCAAAACTTCAAGCCTAACCCCGCGGATAAGCAGAAGGCTTCTAACTATCCCAATTCTTACTTAGTATTGGGAAATATCCTCACATTTTTCCTGTATCATAAGTTTTATAGCATAATAGCGGACTCTCTGCCAGACAGCATAAGCTTCGCAGACTGTAGTATTTCCTTTAACATCTCGGCTTCCATCGAGGCATCGTGCAGCTCTTGGTAGATCTCGCATCAGTTAGAGCTTGTGATGCACCGAGCTATTTTTTTTTATCTATTGTATCCACCCTATCTAATCGGAAAGGTTTGTTTAGAGTCCTGAAAATGAAATTTTTCCGTGAGAACGTCGTCTCTTTAGCGTTTCAATCAAGACTCGCTAACCCCACTCAACTACTTTGCTGTCACCGCTTGTACACTTGTAGATTCAAAATACTTGAACTTGCGTTTTTCAAATCTTAGGTCATTTCTTCTTATTGATTACCATTAAATATTGACATAAAATAGATCTCTGAATTCTTTGCTCGTCTCCCAAAAATTACAAGACGCTAAGGATATCACGATGTACGTTTCCCTGAATCACCTTGCTCCCTGGACCAAACTCAGTCTCAGCTGTGCCATGGATGGCTGTCATCATGGCCCTGCCTTCATATTATAAGGCAGAAATACGCGTACGAAAGGAAAACAAAGCGCCACTGTTAACAGTTATCGGGAAAACTGCGCCTTAGATCTGTGATAATTAATAACTAAATAATTAGATATTATGGCCTTATCTTGCACCGCTGAAGATTTACCTCAGAAATGAAGGTTTATTGATGAAAGCGCGTTCAAACGCTTTAATCGTGGCGTCTAGAAAGGGATGGGGTATTCGTAATATACATTTGTTGCGTATTGCTGGAAAATACCCCGTTGCTTCGTGTCTTTGTCGTGTTTGTGCACTTTACGGTTAAATAGACGTAATTTTTTATAAAAATCTTTGGCTGCTCTGTATTTTCTAAGGAGTCCTGGTATATTTCAGACATGCGATAGTTGTAAGTTTCTATTAAAAATTTTTTGGCTGCTCGGTATCGTAGACGTAGTACTTTAGGAAATTTAAGCGTAAGTTATTGTACAATTTTTTAAAGAAAATACTGGCTGCTTGGTACCCTTTAGGTTAGTCATTAAGAATTTAGGCATAAAATAGTTCTAAGATTTATTATGAAAACTTTGCTGCTTGGTATAGTATAAGTATAATATCCACTTACTCTAGGCATTATCAAAAAAACAAAATCTAAAAAATAAATGGCTGCTCTGTGTCTACTGTTCAATAATATTAACTTTGAGTACAGGGTAAACATTTTTTCGGAAAAATATGGCTGCTCGGTGTCCGATAATTTAAGCTATTATGCGTAAGTTTCACTTAATTTTAGGGAGAAATATACTCTGTAATACTCATATAGTTGTGTAAAAAGTAGCATGATCATCAATAAATTGCACTATTTAATTAAAAATTTTCTTTTTACGAACCCTTGCCTGGAATGTCGTATACTTTACATCATTTACTGTCCATGGCGGCTAAAAGTTTCACGCTCTGTAATTCTGTGCTAATAGTTAAAAATTATATGCTTAGTCTATCGATTTCGATACGCTTGGCTAACCTTCTGGAGAGACCACAATATAGGCTTTGTTACGTGGACTTGACCCATCAAAAGCACTTAAAACTGAAAGTATTTTACTAATATTTTCAAAAATTAGCAATTCTTATTACTCCAAGTAGAGGCTTTAGCAAAAGACGAAATCTAAAGCTGCGAGAAACTCGAATATTGAACATCAGATGAATGAAATGAAGCAAAAATGAATTTGAAAAATGGAAAATTAACAAAATAAAAAAAATCTCATCTCAGTTGATACTGAGGACATCGACGTTAGGTGGCCGGCGCTTGCACATCTCAAGAGGCTCCTTGAAAATGTTTCAATCCAAGTAAGAGAGAAAGTTTCACGAACGGTTCTTCGCCGTGAAGTTTCTCAATGTCTTTCATGTACAAAATCGAAAAAAAGTGTGTTCAGCCATGTTCATCACTATTCGTAACTGTATTTCAGTTTCTGTCAGTGAGGACTACAAGAAATTACATTTTCCTCGTTTACCACTCAGAAATCATTTCATCAGTTTTTGTTACAGAAACAGAGAGAAAAGACCCATCCTGAAAAAAGAAGAATTTATGTTTCTGATCTACAATGAATGCGAAGAAACTCATTGTGCAGCAGCTGGAGCGCAGAGACCAGCCTCAGGCGTGCCTGAGTCGCCGGAGCGCAGAGACCAGCCTCAGGCGTGCCTGAGTTGCCGGAGCGCAGAGACCAGCCTCAGGCGTGCCAAATTCAAGAACGGTTAAGTGTGGCGCCATTCTGCTCAGACCGCCTGCAGTGGCGAGGGCGTCGCTGCGCCCAACAATGCGAGGGAGTATTAAAGAGCGTGTACGGTGAAGCGTGTAAAGAACGTGTAAAGTGAAGCGTTTAAAGAGTGTGAAGTGAGTCGTTGGCCAACAGAATATATCTAGAAAAGCTAAAAGCAGAGACCAGTTGTATCAAATCTTTGATTCAATAAATAGACAGAGGTTCTACAGGAACGTAGGCTTATATATAATTTAAATAGCTCTACACATTAAAACATCCAATAAAACGAACAAATTTTCGGGCAAGTAAATTCAAGGGTTTTAATTGAACATTGAATATTAACATTGGAGAAATTATATATAATTAAAACGAAGCTACCTCGTACTGAACTTAAGTCAAATATTTTCCCCTGAAAACACGTCCATAAGCTCACTTCGAGTCTGGTTTCAGTAAATTCTGGAAAAAACACGTAAGATATGCGAAAAGATATGTAAGATAATCGTTCTGATTGTCATTACTCGTAGATATTATAATAGAACAAGTTCAACTATGAGCAAAATACTAATATAAAAAGTAAATTAGCAGGGAGCATCAAAATTCAAGGAATTATTACTCGCTTAAAATGTCAGTGCAATAGCAGCTAATGCCTTATGTAGTGTAGCCTTGAAGTCACTTGATCATTTTACACATTTATTTTGCAAAAATATTAAAATATACAAAGTTCTAGTAAATTGTGAATGAAAGAAGAATGCTGATAGTTTTAATTCAAAAATTATTTTCTTCAAATGTCTTCCATATTATCCAAGTACAAACAAACTCTTCGCTGAGTACTTTGCAGCACACCTTTCAAACATCTTGTGAAATGTTGCGTAATTCTTCAATTATATTATGTTTCAGTTTTTGACGAAATTCAAAACATTTACAAAAACTTTATCCTTTAAATATTCTGAATGGAAAAAGTATGTAGGAGTTAAATCCGGCGATCTAGGGAGCCAAGGAATGTCTTTAAAATTGAAGCGTGAAATTCTTCTTTGCGGTATGACTTCGGTTTTCTAGTCCTACCTTTGTCGGTAACAGATCCCGTAAGCCTAAATTTCGCTACCAGAGTAAAAATACAGGGCTTAGATTTATTCTTGTTACTTCTTCTCATGAAACTGCTCCTTACTCTGTCCAATGATCATCAGCTTTGAAAATAACATTTCATTATGGTTGCTCTCGCTTCCTCTGTGTATTTAACCATTTTAAGAGAGTATGATGGAATCCTTATGCCATATAATAATCAGATTGTATCAAAATTTTCGAGCGTACATCTTTCAATCGCAATTTATTAGAACTTTGTATTTTTTATAGTTTTTATGTGATAGATATTTAAAATGATAAGTGACTTTTGGGCTAACCGAAAATGACCCGAAAGTATAGTTCTCCACCAACTAACTTTTTTCGAAACACCTGTTGTATCAAAATGAGATAACATTTTAAAAGTGAAAGTATTAAAGATATCAACACTATCAGTCGCAAATTGGGCAAAGTTAGTTCACAGTCAACAACTATTAAGTACCTACCCAAATGTGAAAATAAAATTTAGAAAAGACTGCCAAAATAAATGGACAAATTAATCTTGACCTTGAAGCTACATTTCTTTTAGAGTTTCTCAGTTGAAACTGGTTTCTGTACAAAAGTGTGTTACATCTGCAGCGTGGAGACAAGGCAAGATTAGGTAGTATGTCTCTGATGGAAGTTACGAATTCAGAAACGTTTGCATATCATACAGTGAAATACTTTGGCTGTTGGATTTTGTGTGCCCAGAAGACAAGATGCACATCATGAAGAAACCCTTTTACGAACGCATTTTATTGTTATTTCTCATGCATCTGATCGTTCATCAATAAACGTTCCATGCTTTCTCACGTGACTTTATCAGTTGAATTTTGAGCGCTGTGCTGCTACATTATATGCAGTACGCGAGTTCCAATAGCTGAACACTTTACGTCTGAGTTCAACTCACCACCCATTGCCCTGCTACGTGAAGTATATTTAGCACAACGCCTTATTACAAAAATGCGCCGGGATGTAAAAGCTCTCTAGAGATCAAATTATCAGCAATGATAAATTCAAAGCTCTTAATGCTTGTTACACGACCTGTGATCCGTGTATTTTAGATTCTTTGTACATATTCGTAATGTAAGTGAGCGAAAGCATTTTTTAGCCCTCCTATGTGCCATCTTAAGCAACTTGTATTCAGCTTAAACATATTATACCTTTTAATCTGTTGATGTATACGTTATAAGCTGATTTGGTAATGAATCAAATTCCTTTGCAAAGCGAAGGTTGTTGAAAAATATTATCACCGTAATGCGGTAATTAATAATTTCCATATCCTTAACTCAAGTTGGTAGGAAATAACTTATGAAAGACGTGGCATAGGCACCTACGAGTAAAATATGTATTTGACTTACGCAAAAAATTCCCGACAGCATTAGCAGTAAGTAAATATGTTTCGAACAAACAAAATACTCTAGGAAGACCTTTACATGTACGACTCACTTTAACCCATCAATATCCACCTCCAAATGCCCCAATTGAACCTATTGTCACACTTCACACTATCGTTTAGAAGTTGTCTTCACACCGCCCTTGTTCAATTTTCATAGCAGTCGTTGTTACGTTGGCTTGGAGTCTGGGGTGATAGAAGACCACAATTTAGAACAGTTGAAGTCGTGTCAGATTTCGACCGCTTTTCACAGAGCACATCCTTGTCTCGTGGCGAGCTATGGATAGAGTCAGCTGGAGACGATCTGCTTTCGTTTGTCCGCTATTAACAATAAAGGACTGCATGAATATGGCAGTAATATTCTCTGTGATCAACAGTTCCTCACGCCCCTCAGACTTGATTCAGGTCGGCTTAGCATCATCTTCCTAATATTTTCAAAAAATTACTGTTTGAATTTTGCGTTTGCAAGATATCAAAGCGGCTGTAATACAGTTTCCTGTTAGCCAAGGTCTCGAATTCAGCCCGTCGTAGCGTTTACAATTCCAGTCTCATGGCCTTTGCGTAATTCGGCGAACAATGAAAGGCAGTTGTAATGTTTGAGCGATAGAAACAGATTCAAGTTACTTCTATGAAAACCAGTATCTTCAATTACGTTGAGTAATAAAGGGTGGTTAAATTGTAAGGGCCGATTTTGAATGTGAATCACAACTAAACGTCAAGTTTTTTTCTGCATTTAATTTGATATTTCTCTATTTCAGAATAACTCAATTTGAACCATGGTAAGATACACAATCGAGCAACGCGTTAAAGTTATTCAGGCTTATTATGAACCTAATTTGTGTTTTATTCAAAATCAACATCGGCCTTTCAAATTTAACCACCCTATACTTTAACTTAAAAGTATTACTCAACGCTCATAACCCAAAGTCGATAGCCTTTAAACTTACGAAAACAAAACAAAAAGACAAAATACGCTGGGAAGATATGCAACAAGAAATTTCTCGTAAGTCTTTTATCATTTTTCATTACCACATAGGTTTAAATACCTTACGTTCTAACTGAACTCAGGAAGGTAGACATACATTAGCAGCGGCTTCGCACGAGTTACTAGAACAACAAATTTCGGTCCTTACGTATTATCGGGAGGACCTCATTCCCAAAGAATACAAACATTTACCCGAAATTTGGGAGAATTCCCCATGCAGTGGTTGCTCTTGCCCAACAAATTTCTCGAAAAATCCTGGTATGAAGTGTTTTTACCCTAAATTGTACATGAAATTTGCCCTGGAAAAATATTACTGGTCAATATGTTCAGAAGATATGATTATTTCATCATATGAAGCCAATGAAATTATATAGCAAGCAATTGCGACGTTCTGGCCTCCGGAATTACAAATGTAATGGTTAGGTTAGGTTAGGTTAGGTTAGGTAATTCCGGTTTTTTTAAAGGTCCTCCCGATAATACGTAAGCACCCAAATTTCATTCAAGATATTTTTTATAAAAAATGTAATCTAATTTCTTACTGATAAGCATTCTCCTCGATTTGAAACGTGGATTGTCTTCCAATTTGAATGAATTGAGGGTTTGCACGGCTGTTATTTCGCCTATATTGACGCAATCGATAATTTCGATCAATGTGTTATAGAAACTCAGAGTCTGTACGTTTTCTTTCCTTAGAGCTTACTTTCAGTCGAATTTACAAGGCAGTAATTGCCCAAATAGAAAGTCAACGGTTACCGTAGAGGTAAAGCTGACTTCGTGAGAAGCTCTGAGATAGGAAACCACTTGACTGGCCTCTCGAAGCTGCTGGCAGAAACAGTGTGGTGATAAGGACGAGTTGACGGCTATATGAAGGGGGCTCTGTCTCGGCACAGTCGCAGATCGTCCGACGATGGAAACTTGCACGCTTCACTTCAAGCAGAGTTGTTTGAGACTAAGGGAAAACGTGAATTGAAAAATTCTCCCGAGATTCCCACCATCTTCGCTCAACATTGATGTACGTGGGTGAGGCAACCACGTTGTTTCTGTTTAAGATTTGTAGTTGTGAAAGTTGTTCATTGTAATTATTTCTTAAATTGTAAGGTTATTTTATGATTTGCGTAATAATCGGTAGCACACAATATTGGCTAACTCACAATTTTTCGAATTAAGCTGACAATTTAAGTGACGTATTTGATTTTCCGCAGGACTGATCTGCCCGGAGGAATTCTCTGGATGAATCTCATAATGAGTCTACCTAAACAGCGCAAGTCTCTCCACAGTGCAAATCTTTCATCCCCGCCAAGTTCAAGAAGAACAACCAAGATGAAAGCGACCTATCCAAATGAAAAACCTCGGAAATCTAATTCCAAAAGAGTAGCAGTATCCTGCCTATCCCAGCTCACACTTCGAATGGGAAAATATCCTCACATTTTCCCCTTTTATCATCAGTACTACAGTAAAACAGTCGACATTTTATGTAGAAGCAACAGTTTGACATACAGCAGAGCTTGCTTCGACTTTTCGAGCTACACCGCAGCATCATGCAATTACTGACGTCATTTCTCGCTCAGACGAATCTCAATACCATCAATGGTAGACAAGCGACTGCGTCCGAAGTTGCCCCAGTCAAAGTTCTTTTAATCGACATCAAGTAGTCTAGTCGGTCTTCAAATGACGTGCAGAGTTGTGACCGAGGTCTGTGATAGCATATTTCTTAAGGATTGTCCCATTCATACCTTTTGAAACTGCAGAATATTTAACGTAGGAATTAGACTTAACTTCTTAAAAAAGTAAATGCTGTCTTCCAAAGATTGGCAATCTCACTTGTTATGGACAATTGTTGAATGTCTTTGACGTCGTTGCTAAGTTGCTAAGCGACCCTGTAATATTTACAGCTGCATCACACAGCAGCAGCAGCTGCACGGTAATCCCAGATAACCTTGGCTGCTCGGAATAAATTAAAAGTACAAATGTGTTAGGGTATAGGCTAATCATAAAATGTAGATTGTTTCTTAGAAAAACTTGGCTGCTTGGAATATATTAGAAGTACATATGCGATAATGTCTTAGCTAATCCTAGATTGATTTCTTTAAAAACTTTTGGCTGTTCAGTCTAAATTAGAACTTTATGTGCATTAGGGTGTAAGTTAATCGTGTTTTTTTTTTTAAAACCTAGGCTGCTCGGTTTAAATTAGAAGATTATGTGTTAAGATATAAGCTAATCGTAGATTATTTAAAAAAAAGTTTTGACTGCTCGGTCTAAATTAAAACTTTACGTGCGCTAGGGTGTAAGTTAATCGTAGATTGTTTTTTAGAAAAACCTTATCTGCTCGGAATAAATTAGAAGTACATGTGCATCAGTGTCAAAACTAATCGCAGATTACTCAAAAAAAATAATTGGCTGCTCGATTTGAATAAGTATATGTGTGTTAAAGTATATAAGTTAATCGTAGATCCTTTTTTTAAACATTGGCTGTTCGGTATAAATTAGATATATATTCATATTTAAGGACAAGCTAATCGAATATTCTTTTTTAGTAAAACCTTGGCTGCTCGGTGTAAATTAGATATATATTTATATTTAAGCACAAGCTAATCGTATATTCTTTTGTAGTAAAACCTTGGCTGCTCGGTGTAAATTAGATATATATTTATATGTAGGTACAAGCTAATCGTATATTCCTTTTTAGCAAAACCTTGGCTGCTCGGTATGCAGTTATAAGTTCGTGTGTTACGAATAAGCTAATCTTAAGTTAAAAAAGCATAGCTGCTTGGTGTCTACTAGGACGTTCTGTACGTTCGTTCGTGGGACACGAGCTCCTTGTATTTTTTTTAAACAGATAATCAGTCCTTGAGTAATGCGTGCGTGCTTCCAACGTGAGTTAAGTGTAAGCCTTATGTAAAAAAATTTGCCACTCGCTAGCCTTTAACTAGTAATTCTGTGATATGTGTATAAGTTAAACAAGATAACAAAAATTTGGTTGTACGGTGTCAGCTAAATATTACAACAGCTATAAATTTAAGGATTAAGTGGCGTTTCTGTATGACAGTTCGAATGCTCTGTATCCTTGTAACCGGCTATTATATTTAAAGACTAACTCTGTTGAGTCGGAACAATTGGCGTTCTTTCGTAATGAATCACGCAAAAAATCGAGCACGCAGTAATTTTAGCTCAAGAAAATTTACTTTTTTGAAATTCTACTGCCCTTTTCTTCATATCAACTAGTCAAGCCTTTTTTAATTGCTTACATAAAGTACAATGCTAAATTGCTCATCAATAACTCACATTAGATACCCTAAGTTCAGTTAAGAATTCACAGCTCTCTGCTTGTGCAGTCACCGCTCTGCCAGACTGACTTCGTGAAGTTCAAGATTCGTGACATCTGCCAATAGATGTACTTTAAATTAAAGATTAATCTAATAAATTATTTTTCGGCTATACAACCTTCGTTATTTTTTCCCACACGCACAGGAGAAATGTAAAAGACATGAAATTTGAAAGCTCATCGATAATATTGTCCAAAAAGGGGACAATAAGACATTTCAATTATAGGAAGATTAAGATGAAAAAAGCTGATATAAGCCTATGAGCTTCAAAATTATCCAGAACTATACTAATAGATTCCAGTTCACTCTCCCCTTGCCAAATGCTTTCAAATCTTTGACGACCTGGTACCGCATACTTCTCCGTCTCAGGGTAGTTTCACGGACAGCGACCGAAATATTTCCAGTCAAATAATTTGCATAAGTTTCACCCCTGCAACTCAACAGTATTAGTAACTAGGTTGATTCAACGCAGTTTGAAGTCCTTTCACTGGTCGGGAGTATCATATTCACGACTAGAGAGCTATTTTAGAGCTGCAATTTCGACAGAAAAGAGCAAAAAAATCCATTTATTAAAGGGATATTCTCGGCATGGTATTATAATGGGATTCTGCTAAGAGTAGTTACGTCTTTCTTTTCGAAATATAAAGCATTATTAAAATTCTTTACTCAAATGATAATAATTTTGATCTCAAAAGGCAACGTTGCTTCTACAACACAGAAACAATTTTTCGCTGCAGGTTTCGACTTGCGGCTGACTCGATTGCCTTACGGCACTCACACTCGGCACCATGGGTTCTTCATTTCGTCGACGGTTAACCGAAACTAATATCACGGACGCTTTCACTCAGCCCTTATTTATCAAAGAGAAATTGTTCTTGTCAAATTCAGAGCCTAAGCGTATAATTACATCTTTCCGTCCCTAAAATTAGAGCGTCATCACTTCCGCCGCACCCCGAGGCCCTGCGGCTCCTCCAAACTCGTCCTAAGATTTATCGTGTGAACGCAGTTCAATCTCTGCGAACACAGCTCTGATGTTGTCACATTCATGTGAATTTCCTCTTCAGCTTCCTTCTTTCCTATTTATTTACCGTCCCCTCGTCTGCCTACAACAAATGTTGGTGCAACATGCTGCAAAAATTTGAAGTAATAAATTGTTTATTCCTGTCATCGAACTGTCTGAACGCAACGTACTACGCTACATGCTCTTTCATGCGTCACCCAGGTTCTCTTCACGTTTTAGTCGTTGTAAATTATTTCAATCATGCCTGTCGACCACATCTACAACGGATTAATTTCTTTTCCTTTTTTCTTTTCACCATGTAAGCAGTCAGAGCATTGCACTCCAACTTTGTCAACTGAATCCAACACTCTTAACGACTAATGCTCCTCTTCTGCTTTATCAGTGTCAACTTTTGCTACTCATTCTATCAAAAATATATTTTATCATTTCTTGATCTCATCTGTAAACAATTGAATTTGTCAATCAGTATTTTGTTTTTTCTATCATTTCATGATATCTTCTTTAAATAATAATTGATTTTGACAATCAGTATACAGTTGTTTTCATTCATTTCTTGATATTTTCAATAAATAATTGATTTTTTCTTTCAGTATGTCGGTTTCTTCTGCCATTTAACTATTCCATTGGTCATTTAAAGCAAAGAGAATATTGTCGTATCGCTCCGACTATATCTTGCTCATGCTCTCTTCCCAATTTAAGTTCTCTAATTCACCTCAAAATGCTAGTAAAGTTCTAACTGAGCCTAAAGCGACTGTCAAATTCTGATTAGATATTTTACGATTTACCTCGAGCGTTTCTTCATTGACTGCCGAGCATTGCAGACTGCCAGTAAACACTAGCTATTAACGGGGAATAATAAGAATAAAGAGACTAAAAATAACGCAAAATGCAGTGAAAACTTTAGGTAATAGACTCAAACTTAAAGAGTGTTGTAACTTTTGTCTAGTACAACATAGAAAAAGTATTTCAGATGCATAAATCATGCAAAAATATCGTACAGACAGATAATAGAACTGCAGGGGGAAATATGGAGACCTAGAAAAGAATTTTGAATTTTTGCTGTACAAAGATTGTAATAATATGAAAAGCTGCTATTAGACAAGCTCTGCAATATCATCCACTATTAGACACAAATCATAGAATATCCCGATATAAGAGCCGTGTGCTCGTATGTGTGATGCAATGGCGTGATGCAGGCGAGGTGCGATGCTGGGACGTGTTTTGCAGGGAACGTTTGCGCTGATGGAAGAAACCAGACGTCTGTCATCAGGAAGACTACGCTGAGAGCACTCGTTCTGGAGGAATCTTAAGGCAAGCAGTGGGTGCCACAAATATCCAATACAGGGTTAAAAGTTCCGCCCAACTAACTCAATGTTCGTCTCGTCAGACCGAAGTACAGCAAAACTTGTAGGTCCCAAAAACTTGCAGCTTCTCTAAATGTACTTTGGTCAAATTAAGACGATTTGTGAGGTGAAGTGGCTTCAACAAAGGTGTTTTTCTTGGTGTGCGAAAACGGAATCCCTTGTTCCTGAGACATGCTCGAATTGTGTTTCCACATACACTCGTCCCAGTGGCTTCCGTATCATTTTGAAGGTCAGATTGAGCCACTCGAGGATTTTCTTTACTCCACAAACTACAGAACCTGTGCCAAGCTTCAGTGCAAGTTTTTTCTTAACCATTGACTCAAAAATGTATCAGTCATTACTAAATTTGAAAGTTGCTTCCATATCAAGTTTTAACACTTGTGTGAGAGTTTGACATCTATCAATCCAATATTAACACGTTTGTTGTGTGCTTCCTGGTTCGATGGATATTTCGTTGAATTAATTAT
>VOMN01107209.1:0-13764 GCA_014899125.1 Orchestia grillus | reverse complement strand
AAGGGGGCGCCAGCCTGCAAAAGTTTGGGAACCACTGGTGTAGAACTATGGACTCGACATGTGAGCCCTTGCCTCAGGCAGCCCTGATTTCGATTACCTGCAATGGGAAGTTTTCGACTCAATTCACATCGAACATAAAAAAATACGACGCTTACCCCAGTAGAACTTTACCGCAGGAGCATCTATAGTACTGTATCATTTCTGCACTCAAGTATTTTTATCTATTTTATAACTTTATCGACGGGGCGGTGAAGAGTTAAAAGAGTTAGGAGGACACTTGCTGTACACTTGTTTCTCTTCCGTGACGACTTGTTAGATTCTTTTCAAATTATTGTCTATCGTTTATTTGAAAGTGATTATGGCTTATTGAATACGATAAGTATATTCTCAGATAATTCGAAGCTAGTTTTTAACGAATTTTGTATAAATTTTGGCTCCTTCAAGTTAACACGGAGAACTGACCGATAGCAGAGCTGTCTGTACAGGGCACATTGAAATAATCTCCTGTATAAATTTCACGATTGGAACCATAATAAACGAATTATAGAAAATTAAACGTTGAAAATAATACTGAAATTTTCAATGTCATCCCTTCAACTGATCAGAAGACATTTGTTTGCAGATTTTAATTTTATGGATTTAAATCAAAATCAAATTTTGAAGCTTCTGACTGAGTAAATTTTCTTAGCGTTGGATAAAACCCAGTATCGATAAGTAAAAAAATACTGCCTGGCTTGATAAACTAATTTTCTGTGCAAAAAATTAAAACAACGAAAGCACGTGCATTAGGTTATTCCAAAATTAATGAATCTCAGAAAATTATTAATGCACTATACTTATAGTCGCGCGTACAACTTCAAATCAAATTCAATATTAAACCTGTAAATATTACCGAGCCAAATTACGAACTACTTCTAAAAAAACACACTTAATGTAAAAAGGGACACCCTGCAACGAAACTAAGATTGCATGATAATTTAGCGATTCAAACACTAGTGTTTTAATATTGAGCTATATATTCACATCATACCCAATCGAGTCTGCAGCACCACCTAACTACACGACCTTTTAAAAACATCGCGCTAAAACTGTGGAAACACTAGCGTTGAGTTATGCATAGGCAAGGGAATTGCAATAATAATAACGTATTATACAAAACTGTTACCTTCACCATCAAAATTGACGGATTAGACTAAATTGACTCATTTACACACTGATTACCTGTCTCATACCCCTGCATACGAGGTACCAGACGACAAAAATTACGAAAGCAAAAGTGTAGCAATATTCAAAATCATCAATTTTAACCACATTGAATTACACTGATATCAAAAGTATAAGCCTTCAACATCAAATTTGACGAATTTAGAATAAATTGCCTCATTCAAACACAGATTCCGAATCACAAACCCCTGATTCAAGGTACCAGGTGACGAACTACGACGGGTCTGGCAGCTACAAGAGCAGGATGGTGCTGACCATCAGGTCTGTGCAGGAGAGCGACATCGGCGAGTACAACTGCATCTCGAACAACAGCCAGGGCGGAGCTGAGCAGGAGGTCCTGCTGTCGGCATCCATGCCGGTCAGCAGCAGCCAAAACACCATCAGTAAAGGTGAGCATTAGCATCGTGCATCAGTAAACACCAACTGTAAAACATCGTCAGTGTAGTAAATACCATCAGTAAATTAAACACAAACAGTAGAACATCATCCGTATAGTAAACACCATCAGTAAAACACAATCGGTAAAGAAAATACCATCAGTAAATCACCGTCAGTAAAGTAAATACTATCAGTAAAACACCCTGAGTAAAACGCCCTCATTAAAATAAACACAATCAGGAATGGTGAGCATCAGTAGAGGTGAGCGTCAGTATTTAAACTTAAAAGCCGTTGTAAGATGAATCGCAGGCAGACGCCTCAGCAGCAGGAGAGTTTCCATGGTCCTCGTGGTAACTAGTGGTTCCTGAACCATAGTAACTGATGGTTGTTATGCCGCAGTAATTTCTGGTCGTTGGATTCCTGTAACTAGTAGTTCATATACCACAGTAACCAGAGGTTGTTGCCCCACAGTAACCAGTGGTTATGGTACCACAGTAACTATTGGTCCTGCACCACAGTAACTAGTGGTCCTCGCACCACAGTAACCAGTGGTCCTCGCACCACAGTAACTAGTGGTCCTCGCACCACAGTAACTAGCGATAGCAATCCTCACATACGTAAATGACTGAAATTTTATTGGAAAATTTAATTATTTTCTCCCAAAAGGGTTTTCAAAGAACCAATGATAGCCATCATTGAAACGGTCTGGATGAAGAAATCGAGTTGTGCTCACCGTACATCACACAATGTCAGAATGCCGTCAGTACGCCGCAGCGCCTCAGGGCTTTTGCGCATCGTTTGTTACTTCTTTCTGTGCATATTTTTGTACAATGAAAGAGCCTTCGAGTCTTCGTCACAAGGAATCCAAGCCTCTGCAGGGACTTGGACGTGTAATAACAATTCATACTTGAATATGTATTTCAGGAAATTCAAATACTTTATTTAATCAACGAATTCCAGTTGATTTGTCGCACGATAATTTTGAGCTACGAGTGCATTCGGCTCATACAAAGTTGTCTTTACTCATGTAATACCAATGACTAGAGTTTTTCTGGACTTTTGAACAGCCCAGATATGAACAGTCTATTGATAATGATCAATAATATTTGGATCTTCAGTCGTTCCGTAGTTTTGCTCTTTCGAGTTCTAAAAAAGTGTTCAATCCGCGATTCTTCGCGAAAATCTCAATTTTCTTCGAGGACTCGAGTAAGATTTCTCTGGTGACAACCTGGTTTATTTAATCTCGTCAATTGTCTCCTGTTGAAAAATAGTGGAGAAAAAACATAATTAAAAGATATATAAATAAACATGAAAACCCATCCAATTTATTTTTGCGCACTTTCGAACGCCGAAGTTTTCGAATTGGTATGAAAATATTCTGAACTAACTTTAAATGCAATGAACGTTTCATCTTTCTAGAATAGCTCTCGTATTCCAAGTCCCATTGTCCTCGATGGGGTAGATTAGGTGCGAACATGTAGGCACTTCATACGATAATATGAAGTATGTGTATTTTGCTAACAGTCAACTTAAACGAAACTTTTTACGTCAACAACCACTAAACCAATTCAGTGGAGTACATTCTGGTAATATAATATCTAGACATATTCACTTAAACTTAACCATCATCTTTAACATACGCTTTATTCGTACGACGAAAAAAAGACATGAGTAGCGAAACATTTATGTTGATCATGGTGGATATTTTCAAATAACTATCATAGAAGAAAAACTTTTTTATGTATTGGAATGTATTCACAATTATGAATATAATTGAGAGTTTTTACGTTCGTTGATGATATTCACTGAAATCAACATGGCTCCTGACCAGGCAGTGTGAAAGAGAGAGTACTCGTCAGAGGGCAAAGCGTTACAGAAGCAAATCCTGACTTGGAGGGTGAGAGCAACGCTGTAATTTTGCATCTTTTGGTTCAGTTTGGCGTGTTTTATCGAGTTATTCTTTCTGTATTCTCATTTCTGTATTTTATCGTATAATTTTCTCTCTATTATGTTATTAGTTTCTCATTACTTACGTAAAATAAACTCTGTCACTTCCCCTGTAAATATGACCATCGAACGATTTAGCCGTCCTTGTAGAGCTGGTCTTATGTGTTCGATCCTATATATGCTCAGTGCTTTTCTAACATAGAGTTAGGAAATCAAATAGTGTAATGAATTGCCCTTAGTCCGCTGTATGCTAGACTAGTGTGAGGCGGGATCAGTTTTATTTTGACCTCTAAAACTCAGCATTTTAAAATTTTCATGTATATAGTTTTTCTCCCGAAATGACAGCATGTTCTTATAGATTTTCTGCATTGCTACTTTGCAGTATCTGATTTGCTGCTCAATGAATTCGAGCAACTCACAGAAGACTTTAATTTTCCCGTTCATGTCACCCTGGGAGGTGTCAGTTTCATGTAAACGAATGTGCATTTCTAGAAACATAATCGTATGAGATACTTATTGCAGAGCAAATACCATGTGCAAAAGTTATCAAAAACTAGTCGTTTTATGAACACTTATTTACATTCTTACACGCAATTTGGAAAGTATGTCGAAAGATCTGTCCTTAAAATAAACAAAATATCTATGGCTTTGCAGGGGATTTCCATGAATGGAATGTAAATTTTTGATGTAAAAAACTTGTAAAAATTTACGGCAGTTTTTTAGGGGAAATTTTGAAGCAATTAGATCCGCTTGGGGGAAAATTCCAATGACAGAGGGTCAACTTTAACAAGCAGGTAACACTGCTCACGGAGGACGCCAATTAGCTCATTGTGTCCTGAATTAATTGGCGTGTGAAGGAAAATATGTTGATGCATTTCTTGTTATGTCCTAATAATAGGAACATTTCCAAGAAATTTCAAACAAAAAATATCATAGTTGTGAATCTTTTAGAAAAAGGACATCTGTACATATATATGTCTCAATAATGCTCTAAATTATCACGAATAAACAAGACTTTCAAGGGGACGTATGTATGAAGGGTTGAGAAACGCACTAACGTTGATAATCTTTTCAGAAATTTTGCTAATTGTCTCCTGAATTGTTCACGGATAATCAAATTTCGCTCTCGCACGTTTGAATCACGTGTCAAATGCGTATGAGTTGGATAGCTTTAATATTGAGGTTTTAATTATCTTTCGAGTGTAGTATGAACTAAAAAAGCAGGTTAGTGTTCTGTAATTCTCGAGCTGTGGATTTCCTTCAAAATGTGTGATTTGTACGATGTGAAGCCGATTTTTTTTGTGAGAGTCATGAGTTTCTCAGTACTAAAGGTGCTCTAAAAAACAGTTGAACATAAACCTTTGCTTAGGTTTGAAAAAATTCTTACACAAATCTTGTTTCCCATAAGAAATTTCTTTCAGAGGGGCACTAAAAGATTAAACCTTTCGGGATTCCATTTTCCTAAAAGAAGGCACATTTCTAAGGTAAAAGGTGATCTTAATGACGGGACCAAAAATAGTCTGTAATGACTTCTGAAATAATCGACGAATTTTCAAAAACTAAAGAGCAACAGAGCCCTGAGACTTACAAGTTTCATTTTATTATTTTTGGAAGATGATATTCTTCATGTGCGGAGGCTGTTCATTCCGGCATTAGAGAGTGCTGGTCCAATTCGCCGGATTTCTGCCACGATAGATGCCTTAAGTTGGCTTAGATTAATTGGCTTATCTCGGTAAACTCATCTCTTTCAAAATCCCTGAGAATATAATGATCCCACTATATAATAATAACCGTGTTTGCTGCTTGTTTGGTAGCTCGGTCCATTCCTCTCTCTGTCACGCTTTTAAGGATTTAGACAGGAGAAAATTCCCGAGTAAGCATTTCTTACCAAATCAGCAAGACGGTCTGAAAATGCAGTTCGTATCAGTGATACTGCAAATAACAATGTTCAAAATCAGAGTTACCGTAAATAAGGGAGTATCTTGAGAAATTAACGTCATTTTTCCTTCCATTTTTGGCGGGGCGCGTCTTCTAGTATCAAATACGGCTGGTTTGTCCCAGAATTTCACAGACGCTTGGTTTTAAAAATCCGCTCAATGTAATAGGAGTTGATGAAGATTCTTTTTAGTCCAATCGTTAGAAATTCCCCCTGTACAAAGTCATTGTGGGACACCGAATTGTAACGGAAGAACAAAAGTCAAGTGATATACTCTCAAGGCTGACGTTCGTACTTCAAAGGCTTCAAATTCAGAGCCCTGAGGCTGTGTGCCATCAACCTTTACAAGAGGCAACTGCTGTGGATTGTTTAAAATTCAAGATTGTTTAGACTGTCAAGATCGTTTAACAATCAAGAATGGTAACAGGTAGTTACCTGTCACAGTTCTTGATCTGAGAGTTTTACATTGTTTAGGCACACACATGAGTGTGCGACGTCTGTAACGTAACTTGTAACAAACCCTTATGAGTGTGCGACATTCGTAACGTAACGTATAACAAACACGTATTGCCTTCCTTGTGACTCAGTGTAGTTAATCAGTTGTAGTTGGCCATTAATTTTCTTCATAAAGTAGGCAATTCATTCACGGCTGCGTTTCTAAAGTCACTTAAATGCTCTTCGCCTCACATTGTTTGCCGATCTGGCTCAGTTCATATGCTGGATGATTAAACGAAGTGTAGACAAAATTTATTTAATTAACCATTTAGTGCAGCAAATTTAATAACAACTTTTCAGCTCAAACTAATATGAATGCAATGCAGCTTACATTTTCCTCTCGTTGTACAATATATCCATCTCCAGCTTTCACTTCGCGTTTCAAACCATCGGTAACCTGACTAAATATTGTAGGGATAGTTTCTGGGGATATATCTTCAGATTATTGCATAAGCTTACAGCTAAGAGCGTTATTTGTTGATGGTTGAATGAACTGTAGGGTAGAGTGGAGATGGGGTGTTTTTCCCTTTTTCCGTAATCAATAACGTATTAGAGATAATTTGGTGCACTCTGCCTATAAAATGCATATCCTGAAATCTTAGCTCATAGAAATAACATCAAGCCCCGTCGTGAGCTTTAATATATACGTAATATGAGATTTTAGTAGATTTTGCAAATGAAGTCGTGAGCTTCTTGGAAGATGATTTTATCATATAATGAAGATATTCAATGTTGAAAGTTTTCTAAGAATAGCATTTTGAACTTATAGTTCTGTGGACAGGTTCAAACGTGTCATAATGCTATTAAACTTATGTAAGCTATGAGAAAATTACCTGTGTTGTCACTGAGGTCACTGATTTCATTGTTCCCGAAAATATTGTAAATACGAACTTGTTATATTCATTCACAAAATAGATCAATTTCAGTTCTGTACAGCTTATGTTCACCTAGTAAGCGAGTAAATTTGGAATCTATCCAGGCCCCACCGCGAGAAGATAGCTGTACACACCACCCCAAATCATTTCAAAGCCTAATTTTTGACGTTGGAAGAGCAGACCCATTTTAAAGGGAACCTTTCTTAGTTTTTACGTACACATTGTGAAGTCACACTGTGGTGTTTGTGAATTGCTTGCACAGTGAATAATTTCTCGTCCGTCCACAACGCTGGAGGCTGAGCGCCGTCACTTAGGTTTTCATAAAGAATTTTTGCTCGACTCAACCTTTTTGCTTTTTCGCGGTCAGGCAGTAGTTGAGTGTTACTTTTCATGTAGGGTGATAGCTTTAAATTATTCTTCAGTACGTTTCGCATGGTACAATGGCTGACAGAGGCTGCAATAACGAGTATCCTAATGCTTCTCCTTGGGTCCCCCCAAATATTTTCCATTATGTTTTTATTGAGTGAGGGTGTTCTAACTGACTGATTTGGAGTACTTCTTGTCTTTGGCAGGGCCGATCCTGTCTCTTTAAGACGTTTCGAGACTTTATAAACGCCTGACCTGTTCACACGAGGCTTGAGAAGTCTAAAAATTTCCCTTGGTGTTTCTCCTGTTTTATAGTTCCCTGATGGCTTCGCATTTTTACTCGTAATTACTAAATAATTGAAATAAAATTTTAGAAAAAACATATGTTCATTGTACGTTATCTAAGAAAAAATTTAGTCAAAATTTCTCAAACAATTGTATTTAACATAGTTTTAATGAAATAACAGAAAGTATCTGCACCTCGTTTCCTTACTCGTAATTTGTTTTGATTGAATATGATCATAAAAGATGAAAATCTTGGGTAAAATTCAAAAAAATTAATTTAAATGAATTTTTAAAAATTCATTTCATTTTATTATAAGAGTATCATTATACTTTTTTTGATTTGTAGTTTCCTTTTCATAACTCAATTCATATGAAAATGGGATAAATTCACGTGGAAAAAGGCATAAATTCACATGAAAAATGGTTTAAATTCACATGGAAAATGGCATTCATTCACAGGGAAATGGCATAAAGTCACGTGGTACTAAGACAAAAAATAGAAAAATATCAGAGCTTTCTGGTAATGAGAGCTGAAGCTCAAATTGGTCTTTTCTTGGTGTGTTATTACGTGCTGCAATTTATTAAATGTTTTGAGGTAACGTACTTCCGATAGGAGACGTCATTTTTTAAAGCTGTATGTTCTGCAAAATATTATATTGTTCGGTCAGTGAAATTCTCAAATCGGAAATATTTACTTGTGTCTTTATGTAAATGCTTGCTACACACCTGCCTGAGCACTTGTTTTAACGTTTTTTTTAGAGGCACTGCACTTTTCTACAGATATTCTTATCTATTGAACTTTTACCATTATGTAATCCACAATGAATTTCACATGTATGTTAAACGCATTCCGTTTATCTTTTATAACTAGCATTGCGTTGACTTTTTTTAGCTATAGCTTCACAAAATGTTCATTGGAATGTTCCAAAGGTGCCAGAGCTGTAGTTATTCAAAATCATTACTATTGCTAATTTGACTACAAATTATAATACCAATAGTACGTCAAGTTTTCAACAACAAAATTTCTCTGTAAAAATGTTACTGGTATTAGGAAAATATCAAAAGAAATCCACAATGAAGATATCATAATTTTTCATAACCAGTTCACCCGAAAGAGAACATAGCTGATAGAATTACGTTCTCAGATGCGTTATGGTAATTTCATATTTACCTTCTTTCTCCTCCCGGCAAACAATTGGTCTGGTTATGAAAATTTGTTCTAATATATTTTGTTTCGTTCATTAAAAATTGAAAATTCATTCTTCCATCTACCAAAAACTCATTCGACCTTTGAAAATTTCCAAAATTAAAAATTAATTCAACTATATTTTATTTCGATCACCATAGATTAAGTTTATTCAGCTATCATTTTATTTCAAATTTTAAAACGGACATAAGGGGATCTGCAGGTAGGAATATGCAAATTTAACTGACTAAATTAAACCTTAAAAGACACTCAGTTGAGCATGTCTGAAAAATTAATTCTATATTCTTCAATTTTATTCTGATAAGATATTATTTCCAAGTTCAGCAAGGTTCACTCCCAGATATTTCAGTATCTTATATAGGTCTCAAGAACATCCTTGCTCGTGAATAAGTACTTCTCGTATATTTATTTCCATACACTCCCCCAACGAGCTTCGTTGTTCATTGTAGTCATATATTATAGCAAACGAAGTTATTAAGTAGCGTTACTTTAATCCAGAATCAGCTTTGTTACTTTTTAAAAAGAAGCTGTACTTTTTCAACACAAAATTAAAGTTCGGCGAACTTATAACTAGAGTATCGGAATTCCCTCTCAACTCAGGCATAGAGACGCTGCTGAAGGAGGGTTTCGAGACCAATAGCAAGACGTCTTTGTTGCACGGTTCTCCGTCTCCGAACAACCGAGTGATCGGGAACATCGGCGGCGGCGATACATCCCACGAAGATCTGCGGCCATACAAGGACTCAGGCACTCGACAGATCCACTACAACAGCGGCAGCCACGACTTCAGTCCACGACAAACTTTCGACTTGATCGCAGCTGGTGCCACCAGTGTTCACAACTCGATGTTAAAGCTCCGCGTGCAAGCCATGCCAGTAGCTCTCCGAGATCCCGACAGTGGAGCTTGGGTACGTAAGTCAGCCAGAGAAGGTGGGATCCTGCTGACAAGCATTGCCGGGTGGCAGGTCGGAAGAATTTATGCCTCCGTCGCTTTTGAAAATGGTATTGGGATTTTGAAAACGTGTTTGGACGGGCATACCTCCAATGGAGTTAAGCGATCTGCTTTCATCAAAGAAGGAATCGGGATTTGGCAGACAGGTCTGTCTAGCTGTGAAGCAGGACAAAACCACACCAGTACTGCAACTTGTGACATAGATGAGAAAAGCATGACACATCAGCGGGTTTTTGAAATATCTTTTGATTTGAAGGTCATTTTATCTTTCTTTCTATTAAGTGCTTGGTTTAGCATGATGTAATGGGAAGTCTGAGGCAGGTATTGAAATGTATGCAGGTGGACTTCAATTTGTATGCTTCCAAATAGTTTCCTACTAATCTTAGCTCTACAGTCTCGTTCTAGCAGCCCATTTCGTACCCGAGAATTTTGAAGCAAAGTTAATCATTTTCCAACAGCTCAATGTACCGTCAAATGGGCTAGCAAAAATTTAAAGCAGGTAACGTTAACATTTTATTGTCAAATGCATTAATCCTTCCGACGAGAGATAGAATGTTGCTCAAGTTAGCTTTAGAATTCATGCACATCCTGTCACGACGTCAGGCTTCATAAAAAGTATCCCAGATGAGCAAATCTTTTCCAATTTCCATTAGAAAAGTTTCAAAATGTTTACAGATTGTGCAGTTCTTGCTGATAGAAACTCCTATTTGGATCCCCAATGACCTCCCTCGCAGCAAAACGCACTTTATGGTCAGATTTACTGAACTTTCAACTTGTTTCCAACCCGATTTCCCAGATGTGTCGCTGCAATGCTCAGGGTTACCGTAGGGTTAAGCCGCTTAATAAAATCTCTCGTAACTCTTTCAGTTAATATACGTGTACTGTAAATGGTGTCAAACTTTGCATTCTTCTTTCGAAAAAGAAAGACAAAAACTGTACTCGCATTGGTGTCAGCATTTACACCTGAACGTAATATACTTCAATTTTACTCACTTTATTTTGCACTCCTCATGCATTTGCGTGAAATTGACCATTCTTCGTAAACATCTACAGCTCAGGTTCACACTTCAGGAGCTACATTTTCACATTTACACTTCCACTCGAACAGCTCAGAGCTCAAAGCTAAGTGAACTCAACGTTGCTTATTACTCTCTTCTCTTTAAGTAGGTAAGACTAAGAATTTAAAAACTTCACACATTCCGATGTAGCAATCAACTTAACGTATCCATTGCGATAGCTTGACTTCATCATCAGTTTCAGCGAAGTCACAATTTCGAAGATTTCCTAGACACACTTCAGTCAGGTGTTAGTTCTTGGAGCCACGCACGCAGGGGCTGGGACGGACCAGAAGGTCCGAGGTCTTTGGAGCGTTCATGGATCGCCAAAACAATTGAGCAATTTTCAATCCTGTTCGAATTTTCCAAGGTCGAGTAGGGACCCAGGCATTATTTTTCATTTGAGACTACATAAGTGCAGGTTTGAGACTTCAAAAGTAGTTTTTGTGAGTGTTATTTAGATTCGAGTTATTCAGAACTAGAGGCGAAAACAAAGAAAATTTTTATCTGCAAGCGTCAGTATAGCATGAAAATTAATCGACAGCGTTCAAAAAATTGATTTAGTAAATTCAATTCAGTGTCAAAATTTATTCTCAATTAAAACATCAACGGCTGTTTAAATCAGCATGGGCAACAGTCTCAAAGAAAACGCAAGATTCATAGCTGTTTACAAAAAATGTATAAGCAACGTTATGTTAAATCCAGAATATGCATTGAAGGTAAACCCAACATCGTGTTAAAACTATCACATTAGTTCTTACGAATAGACATGTATAAGGAAAAAGAAGACTTACCGCATCTCCTCCCAATGTCCAAGAAAATATTCACAACAGTACGCAGAGCGGAATCGCTACAGGTTGAGCAGAACCAGTATTACCTGTTCGTCGTGTGTTCCTTAAGGCGTACTAAAAATTACATTCCAGCTCTGGTCTAGCCTTAAGCGCTCCAGCTGATGTTCCAGTGCGGTCGCTGGAGATGTTAGTGTCGATAGAAGGGGAGTTCAGCGCCGAAATTCCTTGGATTCTCACAAGACAAAAGATGTACGCTGACAAATTCGGAATTCGAATCCAACGAAAGCTGGTGATGTGACCCTTCTTAAAGTGAAACACTCGGATAAAGGAATTAAATGTAAATAGCACTCAAGTTGATGCGATTTATTTCGGAGAATTACAACGCACTTTGAACGGCAATGACTCAGCGGTTATGCTGAAGTACTTCTCAAATCAACTTAGATCGTGAAAATCCCTCCTCTTAAAGCATGCAAAGTTGGGGTCGTTAGATTCACATGGTCAAAACTGAACCTAAATTTAAGCAACGTAATTTCTAGTGGCCGCGAAAATTTTGTGCTGGATAAAATGCGGCAAGAACGCTGGTCAAACATGAGGGCATCAGCGTTCGTTATGGATAGGATCAGTTTTTTTCAGAAATGATGAAAGGTATTCGACAAAAAAGCAAAGTAATCTTTGAAAACTGTCTTTACTAAGGCATCAATCGTAATACTGTAAGTATGAATAGAGGAATGAAAGATGTCGCAAAATACCCCACATTTGGACTACCTTTACTTTAATTATTAACGTGTCACCATACCTACGTCACGTAAATAATATTTCACACGAATATTCGATCGTTCAGAGTACGGTCGTACGTCCTATCTTGAAGCAAGGTTAAAAATCTTTAGTTAAATTGAGCAGCTAACCAAATTCCAGGGGAAAAATGATACCATATCTTCTGTACGTCGCTTGTGTGTTTTATGCATTTTCCGTTTCACTTACACTTTATTCTATGAATTAAACTTTGGAGGAGAGAAATTAGAGGTAAAGTACTAATTTGCTGGCCATAAGGCAGAACGACCTTTCGAACCAAGGATGGGATGTCTGGGGAGTAGGGGGGAATTTTTGGACTTCGACCTCTATTCCTCCCCACGAAACCCTCGAATGACGAACCCAAGCTCAGAAAAGTTGTCCTAAAAACGATACGAATAGACTCGCTTTTCATGCGCGAATACATCGCTAGCCAAATATATTCTACTTCAAAAAGATATCCCATTGGGAGTTTGAGCTTTTAACATATTTCATATGTGCTGTGCATACATGCCAATCGAACAATATTCCAACGATTTTCAGTATGCAAGCAATGTCAAGCAAATGTCGTCGTTAATATAAGCTGTAATAATGTACATAGTCCATTGATGTGCTCCTAACATGAGATCACTGTAACACAATCTTTTCGGTAATCCGCTTTATTATTCATACATTGTGTAGGTTCATGGTGCGAGTTTTCGATTGTACATACTTAAATATGAGTACATGGTCTCATGCACGGGCGCTTTTCTATATCCAGTGTCGAAGGCTTACAGAAGTGTAAGAGTACGAGTACTTTAATTCTCGAACAACAATTCAAAATAAAATCACGAGCCACGGATTTCAGTTTCATTATTTTTTCCGTCGTTGACGAATTTTCAGCGATGCTTCATGCCTTTACATATCAACAAAAAAAAACTCGTGCCAAATACAGTTGGGATCGTTTTTGGTCTTACTGTTTATCTCATCGTCTCAGTTCGGCTCAGTTTGAAAACTGTCCTTTGAATGCTTGTAAATATTGCGTGAAATCTACGCCATAAACTTTAATCATAGTCTTGTGAATAATTTTTTCTTCAGAGACCGCCATAAATTGTCAAATTACGTTACATCTACCCTGTCAATCAAAACGTACGTGTACATATCATCTACGCAGTGACTATCACAGCCAAAGTTACAGCGCTTGATATTTCTCTATTAATGCGTCCCTGACGAGGCCACCGACCGGCGGGTTAAATTACCCTAGAAGAATATATGTATAGTACCGCCGCAAGGAACGTGTTCAGTGGCCATGGTGCAGTATCAGAGGTGCCAAAATGTTTGATTTAGCAGACGTGCCCGCATCAGTGTGGGGCTCTGCCACGAGCTGACAGCCCTCACTCGTGTGCTGGTGGTGGGCATGTCAGGTAATGGGGGGACAGAACCTAGCAGCACAACGGGCAGTGATGGGCACAAGGTGCGCGCCTG
>VOMN01107196.1:0-113901 GCA_014899125.1 Orchestia grillus | reverse complement strand
GTGCAGGGTACAGTCCGTTGTGCTGCGTGAGAGTGCAGGGTACAGTTCGTTGTGCAGCGTGAGAGTGCAGGGTACAGTCCGTTGTGCAGGGTACAGTCCGTTGTGCTGCGTGAGAGTGCAGGGCACAGTGTGCACTGTGCCAGGTGCTGCCCCTTGTCACACTCTCAAAGGAAGGTCATCAAGCCTTACTTGGTCCTGCACGCGCCCCCTCTCCACTCCTTGTGCTCTCACTTGCTAAGGCTCACAACGCTCAGTGAGGCTCCCAGTCTACGTAGTATATTTCTGCACGGTTAAGTACTCGTTACCGCGGTCATTAGTCAGTTAACGTTTATTTAGCTAAGTCATGTTCTTACGGGCGAGTGCGACACTTTCATCCTGAAGTTTTCTCTCGTTATTATTTTGTTCAGGAAATCCTCGCATGAATTAATTTCATTTTCGCTATAATTTTTTGGTCGAGTTATCCTGCTTCGATGGGTTTCTGAGTTTAATTTTATATATTTATTTCGAAGCCGTGCATTTACCGCTACTTACTTGCACTGTTCAGTGAAGTCGTAATTGCGGCGTATGAGTCCGAGCGGCGTCAGCTACTTCTGGGCTCCTCCTTGAGTGGGAGGAGGCCGTCCTTGGAGCAGTAGAGCATAGCTTATACTTGGACATTTTGAGAACTTTTTGTAGTGAATTTAGTGTTGAATCAGTCGCATACCAGCAACGACGGTGTGTGTTTTGTTACTTGAATACTCGGTGCGACGTAGTACATTGCTGCAAAAATGTGATTCATCTCAATAAACGTCCTCAATCTTTGGTAATATATTGATTGAAACTCGTTTCTCTCACATGCTGCATTACTCGCACCATGAAACGGACAAACCAGGCTGTAAAAAACCAGGTTGGGTGCTAATTATTAAACCTGATTCCCCCATTTTGAAAGGATGCATGACTAGCATCAGATTTTCGTGCTAGTTCATGCTCATCAGTTTCAAGCTTAACCTCGCCCGCGTAGGTATGTGGAAGTTGAGTGCTCAACCGGCATGCTGGTCTTGAGGCGTCCGCTTGTTTGGTCGTGGCGCTGCTGTTGGCCTCTAGCGCTCCCAATGGTCCTGCTGGTGTTGGGGTGTTGCAACGCGTTGCTTTGCTCTCGTTTTGGTAACAAAATGTAGCTTATCAACTCGCACGTGATGACGCTTCGCTACCGTGCAGCGTTCGGTGCTAATTTGGGCGTGTGTGAACCACATAATAGTCAATGTGCGTTGTTAATGAGCTGCAGATTTCTTTCTGTTTACTTGTTCTGCTCCTATCATCGGGCTCATCATGAAGGTACAGCATCTTATTTTCCTCTCGTTTCAAATACTCTTTTTGTCTAGTCATTTTTCGTGGCAGATGGAAATTTCGAGACAGAAATGGTCGTTTACTTAATTCATTTTTCAATTGAATTCTTATGAATCTGTGGCCGTCAGATATATTTTCACGCCGTACATTGAAACTATTCGTTTATGTGGCCTAAACCGAGATAAGTTGTTTTGAAACATCAAATTTCTTTAGTTTATTGCTTAAGCCATCGCTCTCTGAAGTAGAGTGCATTTTCAAGGCTGATAAACGGTGAAATTATATGAACTGGGTGTAAATCATATTAACAACCTCAGAGAGAATTAATTAAACAAGATGTTATGTGTTCACTATGAAGAGTGAAGTGTAAGTTCTTCACATGAAGCGCGTGAAGTTGAAGAACACACCTGCGCGTGTAGCGCTGCAGTGGGTGTGTGTCTAGCATGGCCAGGCACGCCTTATTAGGTGCCCCACAGCCTGCCTTGCTGTCCTCCCTTGCATTGCGGTGGGGCCTCCTTGTGGACGCTCTCACGTGCTTGTTTGGGCTGTGTCTTGTATGTCTTCGCTGCGTTGAGTTCATGTTGCCTCGGGTCTTTATTTAAGTCGCCGCGTTCATGTTCCCTCGGGTCTTTATTTAGTCGCTGCGTTCCTGTTCCCTCGGGTCTTTATTTAAGTCACCGCGTTCATGTTCCCTCGGGTCTTTATTTACGTCGCTGCGTTCATGTTCCCTCCGGTCTTTATTTAAGTCCCCGCGTTCATGTTCCCTCGGGTCTTTATTTAAGTCCCCGCGTTCATGTTCCCTCGGGTCTTTATTTAAGTCGCTCCGTTCATGTTCCTCCGAGTCTTAAAATAAACGAATTTCAGTTGACTCACGCTTCTTCGCTTGACCTCACCCAAAAACCAGTAATTTGTCGAAATTCAATGCGTTTTCAAGACCAGTCAATGTGTGATTTGTTGTCGCCTGTGTCTCAATGTGCTTCTAAGTCCTACAGCGGACGTGGTTTCTAAGTGTTAGGATGTAGATTTTATTACGGTTGCACAGCTGGCATCTCTGTGTCCTGTTGCCTTTTCAAGCTCGTACGCCTCCAAATGTTCAGTGCCTGCAAATGGTTACGAGACTTCTTGATGTTTTATCAAAATAATTGCATTTTATTTTCACTTGATAATTTAGTCATTCACACAGGAGTCTGTTGAAGGTTTAGTTTGTTGTTAGGCACGTCTTGTGTTTTCTCATTGTACTCAGCGTATGTAGCGCCCTGCCTAGAGTGCAGCTCGACCCATAAATTCGACCCTACAAACTCGGGCGGCGTAGGGCGTGGTTGCGGTCTCTGCCGCCGCTCGCTGCGATAGCTCCCCGCCGACGGAAATGGGGAGGGTCAGGAAGGGATAGGCAGGGCTCCATCACAAAGACGTGACTGCAAAGGCCGTATGGAGTGCATTCAATTTATCCTTATGACCATTTTTCGTCCGTGAAAAGCTGGCCTCGAGAGGTTCTGGATAATGCATCACATCGTATGATTGTAGAGTCTACATGGGCTGTATGCATGATTTGTACACCCTGTGATCCAACTTTCTTTTGAAACATTTTGCTAGTTTGTTTTCAAGGCTTCAGTACGTGCAATCATTGCTACTTTACCTTCGTCTGTGTGCTCGTGATTGCAACATCGATTCAACTTTGTATCCGTTCTGAGAGTATGTTGACGGAGGCATGGTCATAAATTTGCCAATTGACATACTTTTAAACTAAAAACGTACATAATGCCAATGAAATGCATTCAACAATTGACGTACGAGGATTACTTGAGATATCTCCTCCATCCTAGTCTCTTCTCTATCGTTGATGCTGCGTGGTTGGGTTTAATTAGCGATACTTTACTAGGGTTACGAGTACTAGGGTTACACACGAGTTGCCTGAGCTTGCTGCTGACTCAAGACCAGGAGTGTTTTAATCAGTTAATTATCGTCTTAAGATTTGCGAAGGCCTACCCTGTCGTGCTTCTTCCTTAGTCATTATGTAGATGCTTCGTTGGCTGAACTTCTTTGACGATTAAAGACCGGTTTTGTTAATTACTTGAACGGTGTTCACTTGAGTAGAAGCAGCTTCTATGAATATCGTACTTTTCGGCTCAACTGCTTCCGTTGTCTCAACTGAAGGTTTTTTTGTGGGAACATCACCCATTGTCCCTGTCTGGACACGGCGGGGCTCTGAAGCAACCACAAGCGCGTTTTTCTCGAGTTGCTAAGAGAAAAAAGCCTGAAATTTGGTCGCTTGGTGCGGCATTTGATCTGCGTGGGGCAAGCGGACCTGCGGCAGGAGAGGTGAGGGGAGGGTGCTGTGAAGGAGGGGGGGAGGGGATGTGGGGAGTTTTGCTCAGAGTAGAGGATCCACTGTCGGACTGATGGTGTAGTGTCAGGGTGCGTATATGTGTTTGTAGTTCACTTACGTCTCAGTCATGTTGCTGTTGTTGAATTGCGTTGTATTTTACAGTTTGGTACCGGCATGTTGAGGATTATGTTGATTTTAGCGTATTCAGTGTAAATATGTTCTTTACATGAATTATTGTGGACAATTTTCTAATTATTTACAATTGTGCATTTTAACGTATGAGCGTGTATGTATGTATGCTCGTATGATATTGATTGTGACTTCTTTGTATTCAGTTGATTGCTTTGTATGTTTCCCGTTGATTTTTGTCTCATTGATAGTACAATATTTTCTGTGTTGAGTGAGTTTTACACGTTATTTATGTTATCACGAATTTATTTTGCATGACATGTATTTTGGCGGCTCAGGTCGTACGTTTCAGTCTGCCAAAGTGATTTTTCGAATGCTTTGTAGGTTGACTTCATCCAGAACTGGCCTCCAGAGTATGTATTATACCTGACACTGAGTTGCAACTCGTGCGCTGATATTGTCAGGTGGAGGTTTCTTTACACCGAAGTTATTGTGTGGAAAATGTGTTGGATTGGTATATAAATTACTGGTATGTGAGCATCAATACTTTTCGTAAAAATTTCGAAATGGTTAAAATCCGCGTTAACCAACTGGCATTACATGCAATTTTAGACCTTAGGAGGAATTCGGTGTATGCGATTCACTCTATCGATTTTTTTTTTATCGGATTTAGGTGGACATTTATAATAGAGTTTCTGATGCTAACGCTTGTTTGGTGTTTCTCATTGCTCTGGGGAAAGCCAAGTATTCGAGGACGGTGTCATAACATAACTTGGACGAGTAGGAGGCTGGAGAGCCCCTGTCTTCCCCTCCCTCCAAATTACTTAATGTAGCAGCGGGAGGATGAACAGTCACTGCACGTCTCCGCCTCCTCCATTCTGCTCCGTCTCTCCAGCCTCCTCTTTGGCCTTCTGCTGCTACTCCAGCGAACATCGCGAAGAACTGCCTGGAACGGTGGCAGTTACTTTTTATTGCCCCAACCGGCTTATGATTAGAAGTTAATGTGTTGAAATGTTTCGTTCATCCTCTCACAGTGATAAATTTTCTTTCTCCCAGTGAGTAGTGGCAAATCATTTAATTCCTTGGTAAATTTTAGTACGGAAGATACAGGGTGCAAAATTTTGAGGCCCAACTGAGCTACGAATCAAAGACCAATTTGCTTTACAAACTGATTTAGTCGTCAAATTAATTGTTCTTGGAAAATACGTCGTAGTTGACTGACAAATTAAGTCTAGGATATGAAATAAGGAGTACGAAAACAATGCATCGTAATGTTACCTTAATTACAAGCAATACTGACTGCTAAAATACTGACTGCAAATACTGACTGCTAAATTTGACAGGTTTTACTTTTTGATTCTGAGAAAGGGGAAAGTTAATTTTTGTATTGCATTCTTATTCATTATTGGCCCTCCTTTGTCTTTTCCCGAAACATTTATGGCCAAAGAAGAACGCTGTTCTGCTCGCTTAGTGTCCGTGTCAAACGTTTTATGACCGGAAACGTTGAGCTGATGCGGGTGCTTCGTTGTAGACGCGCACCCACAGACCGATGCATCGGGTCGTGTCGAGCTTAGGTCCGTTGCAAGATGTCGCTTCTGGCGTGCCTATTTTGCGGATGAAACATGCTTCAACTTTGATGGCCTTCTTTTTATGGTTGGTTAAAATGTTCATACTCGGGAATTTGTGGCGAGGTCTGTTTCTCCATGTTACTTCTGGCGTGTCCATTTTGCGGACAGACTGACTTCCTATTTTCCTCATTATACGGTTGGTTGAAATGTATTCTTTGAACGTATATTTTTTTATTCAACCGGTCGTCGGTGTCCAGTGACGTTTTTTAGTGCATCTGTAAGCATTTTCAGGAAGAGAATTTGCAGTGAAGGTTTCAGAAAAGAGTCCTTAATGAAGAATTTCCTGATTAATACTTCACACCTAAAGTATTTTTGCGACAAGACTACAGTCAGTTTTAAGAAAAGAACCTTGTTGCAGCATTATGTATATATGTACGTAATAAGGCTGCAATTAGCATTTCACGAATAACTGGCTTTCCTTCTGAAACGGTCCCAGTTTGGGAATGTTAACCTGTAAAAAGTTGCAATATAGCTACGTTCGATTCAAATTTATTTTAATGAGCTCTGTTCTCGCGGTGATTCTAGGAGAAGTGTCAAACTTTCCAATGTTCAGTTATTGGGAATAACTTAGGTTGAAACGGTAGAGACGCTTGAGAAAGTAACACCTTCAGCAATGTAGATTGGATACCGCCAATAATGTTTGACAAAATAACGGAATACATTTGCTGTATTTCACATTAGCAATGATTTTTTACCCCGTTCTAATTTTATCGTTGCCTTCTTGGGATACCGTCTAATTTTTAGATCATGATTCAAGCATTTGACGTCAAATGACAGTTAATTGTTAGTATCTAGTATTGAATACCTAATAAATATAGAATTCATCGCTATCATCCACGGTATGGAAAGAATCGGAGTATTTTAAACCCAGTTGTGCTTCGTCGTGCACAACTTCAAACGAGTTACGGTCTCAAGGTGCACCGACTACTCCCAATGGGCATTGAGTGCGAGCGACCACGCAGTAGATGCGAGGTGCGAATAGATGACTCGCTCTGGATCCTGTACATGTGAGTTGACAGTTTTCCACCCCGCCCACGCATTAGCTCCGGCTTGCAGGGTGGATGAACTGCCGCTGGGGCGGCTGGCACACAGGCAGATGGGAGATAAGGTAGTGAACCAGCTGTGAGTCGATGGTGGTGCGTGGCGGGCCTTCAGTCAATAGAGGCTGTTAAAGATGGGCTGTGTGGGAGCGCTGTGTCCAGCCCTACTGCCTTGCTCATCGGCCTTCTTTTGAGTGGAGCCATTGCTTCGCTTGCGTTTTACTTTGGCTCGAGGTTAGGTCTTTGGTTACACATATTGATTGCCTTTAATGATGATCTCACGAAGATCTCGCATTTGATCGTGTATTTCTCATCGTAAATTTTACATGAGAGAAAATATGTTCGGACAGCGTGTAACGAGAGTAATTATGAATATCGACGTTGTAATTAAATGAATTCTTCAAGAACCTGAAATAATTTTACCATAAATTTGATTCTAGATTTAAAGTTTGTAGTTGATTGGCTCAGTTGATCTTAAATCATTGTTTCATACGTCTCCCCTTATAATTTTTGCTGTCCTTCCATGTAATAATTTTATGTAATAATTTGAAATATGAAACTTTTCAGTGCGACTAAAATTTTCGTTACATATCATGGCAATTTCAGACATCCTTTACAGTATATGATGTTCCTGAATTTATTTCATATCTGGGAATACTGTTGTGCTAAACTAACGTCTGAAGTGAACCAGTACTTCGAAAATGTCTCTTAACCACACTTGCATATTGTTGTTTTTCCGTTCCAAATACAGTGAGGTTTTTCCCGAAAAGTACCAATGGGAGAATATCACACCGTTTCATTTGATTGAAACTAGCTTTTCGTACAAAGCCTGCTGGAGCCTTTCGTGCAGGAATAATTTGGGCGTTTAGGAGCTACATCACGAGTCGTTGCCTATCCTAGCTCCCGGTCTAGGCTTGTCCCCGTGTTTGCCGGCTCAGATTTGCTAGGTCGCCAAGAACTGATCTTTTTGGTGGGGACTGGTGCACGGAAACCTCGGAGCGCCTGAAATAGCAGCGGCGGCAGCAGCTGTGCCTCGACTCACTGTAAACAATTTCCTTCCGTCCTCTGAGAACACAAAACCTCCCCCTCTGTACCCCTAGATCGTCCATCTCCATTGTCGTTCACTTCTTCTCCACTGCTTCAGGCTCTGAACCTCTCACCGTCGATACTTAATATCTGTACAAACTTGTGCTTTAATTATCCATCATTCTATCTCTTGTGTTTTTCTTTAGCGCCAGTTTCGTCTCCGACTTACGCTTGTCTTCTCTTTGGTCCTTCCTCCGACTAGGTCTCGCTTCCCGCTTGCTGGTGATGTCGCAACCGGTCTTGGTATCTACGGTTGGGGTGGATTAGCACCTTGGGAATGAATGAATCGACGCAGCAACTCCCTTCCTGTCTCGACCTAAATACAGCAACTCCCTTGGCCTAAAGAAGCGAATCCGCACAACGGCTGGTCTAGCAAAGAAAGCATATGCTCTGTGAAAAGATTTTCAAAAATTCCCTCCATCGGTGGTCGCAGGGGTTCGCTTGAACATTGTATAGTACATAATTTATTTAATGAATTACGATTTTCTGTCCAACACGGATAACATAATATGATTTGCAAACTATTATTTACTATCTGGACCACCAGTCTATTCGATGAACTATTGAAGTTTAATAATAGTACTGCTAGTATAACTAGGCACAATGTCAGGTAATAAGTATGATCGTTGTTGTGTCGTCTTAGTCTAGGTCTTTTTTCGGATATGGCAGGTATAATCGAATGTAATAATGTAATTATTTTAATAATAATAATATTTAATGTCGACCCGTTTTTATAAAACTTAAAATAGATGCTCGCATTGTCAATGCGTTCAGATTCGACAGCATTAAATCTAGTTTTAGCTTTTGTTTACTTTCATTATTTTGCTTGCTGTTCTCCATGGAAAGTTACGGTCGATTTTATGTTCTAAATTTCTTGTGAACTGTACCGGGACGTTGTAACGAGTAGAAAAAATCATGTGATCTGACATTTTTACGGTCGTTACCACGTACAGTATATACCGTTTACGAGTTGTTCCCGTAAATATCTGGGGAAAAACTTATAGTAAACATCCCCAGAGAAGCTCAGTTAATTTACTGCGAATTTTTTTATCGTGTAGTCTTGGCCAGCTGACGAATGAGTGCAGGCTGAGGTCGCTGCGTGTCTTTGCCTTCACAGCTCCGAGTCTCATTTCTGTATGTCATTGTGAGGTCGTGTCCTGATACTCGTTATGATCACGTTTATGCGTGGATAATTAGGTGTGCGCTGCTCTTTAATTACCTACTGCAGCAATTTCAAGGCCATTGACCTGTGACTGATATCCAATTGAAAGTCCACTAATTACAGGTTAGCGTGTCAACAAACTGCACCGTGTAACGACTCAGGAGCTAGTGCGGTGTCATATCGATATGGTACTTATAATGTAGAAGGAAACTTCGTAGCCACCTACCCCATGAGCTTATCTCAATGTTATAATTGGATATACTTAAAAAATGATTTAGACCTGGGTATACTAACTGAGGATCTGTACAAAACTGGCCGTTATAAGGGGTCTCACTATGGCGTTTTATAGGAGTTTCTCAAGATTCAAAAGCCTGATATACCATTTAGACCAATTCTATCCACTTGTAGCACTCAAAATTTAATTGAAAACTGTGTGCAAACTTGGTACTTGCGTTAAAACCTTTTTGCACTTGTGAGTATTCAGTAGATCCCTCGTATAAATTTGTCCGTAAGCTATCGAACGTAGAAATGTAAATAATTTATTTGCTCGTGTGTAGTTTTGATGTGGAGTTAATGTATACCAACATACCCTTAGAAGAAGCCAGTTAGATGTTACTTGATCGTATTTTTCAGGAAAATGACGAGTTTATGAAGCAAAATAGGCCTCAATTTCAACTATTACTTGAAATTGCGCTGAAGGCTACATATTTCGATTTCATATTTAATGGCAAGATTTGTAAACAGTCCGATGGGCTGACGATGGATTCTAGTCGCTCCCCTCATAAATACTTTTTTAACTCGTTTTGAAAAAAGGTCCTAGCTGATTGTCCACAAGCATTTAAGTAAAAATATTTTAGACGACATGTTTTGTTTCGCTCACAGGATGGAGCCAATCAACTTTTACAGCACATCAACGAATTTTACTCGAATATCAAATTTACCTTGGAATTGAAACGAAATCACCTAATAGCCTACTTAGATGTCCTCGTGAAAGAGTCATAGTCTGAACTCATCACCTCGGTTTAGAGGAAACCAACGTTCACATGTCTTGGAACAAATTACTTCACCTGTACCTACAAAGTAGTTATAAATCTTACATTACCATATTATTCCATAGAGCATACAGGTTTTCCAGTTCAACGAAATTATTCACAATGAAATTGAACATTGTTACAGGCTGTTAACCTAAAATAAATACCCCAAAATTTTCATTGATAAACTACTCAGGAACCTTCTAGATAGGAAATTCAATCCTCCTGCCTTCACCTTGAACGCAGCACAGCAGACGTTGTGAGTGGAACTGCTGTTTTTGGGTTACTTGACTGCGAGTCTGAGAAGGGAGGTGTTTGCTTTGGTCCGGAAGTTCTATATTTCAATTGATGTCTGTGTTTTTTGAAATAGTCTTGAGATTGCGTCTTTTTTTAATAAGATACTACTCCCAATATGGAGGAGTGCCTGTGGAGTGGACGTGTCCATACGTACAAGTGTGATTGCTGCACGCAGTCTTATGTTGGTGGTACAACGCTCCAACAGTTCATGTACAAGTTCTCCGAATTTTGGAATCCCTTTTCGTTCATACTATAAACCTCCCTTGGAGAAATGTCAAAGTGGATAGATACATTTTAATCATAGAATTTTATCTTTTGATTGTGCATCATATTTTATTTTTTTTCTTGCAGCGCTGAAGATGGCATTATTATATTCCGAAACGTTTACTTTTCAGTAAAAATGTACCCTTTCACGGTGGCTCTTCTTTTCATCTCTAGATAAGTTATTATTATAATATTATTATTTTCCCTGTATTTGTAAGATGGACGCCTATATTAAGATTTATACATTTAGGTTGAAAGTCACATGCGCTTGTACTAACATGACTTGTGCGACTTCATCTGGGTGTTTTTTTAAAAGAATTCACCTCTTCTTAGGTGATGATATCCATTCCCTTTCCGTAGTTCACTTCTGAGAACATTCTTTCGATCACGACGTCCGGAAGAAATTTTGCCAGCTTCACGCGTGAAATGTCTTCATGTCTTTCATTGCATTTCTAGAATATCCACGACTGAGCGCACGGCCAACCCGTTCCCAGGAACGACGACATCATCTTCAGTGTGGGCTTCCTATCCCTGAGTGGCGTGATGACCTTGAGGTGTCGGCGTCGCTCGCTCAGGGTTGGAACACCTAGGGTGTCACGTCCTCGGCCAGTGCGGCTGATTGTAGCATGGCACGGCCCATGCTACAAGACTCGGCTACACACACAATCGTTGCTTCTACTTGCAGCGCAAGTAGAAGCACTCCCGATTGCGCAACTAGAAGCACTCCCGATTGCGCAACTAGAAGCACTCCCGATTGCGCAAGTAGAAGCACTCCCGATTGCGCAAGTAGAAGCAAGTAGAAGCGCAAGTAAAAACACTCCCTCCTCCATCTCGCCGCTTATTTTAGACCTGCGTACATGTCCGAGCTAGAATCTCAGTGAAAATTCGTGTTGTCCGTCGTGATCAACTGGCTGCACGGCAGGCAGCAGGTGGAGTTGCTTTGATGGCAGTTGGACAGACCTGTGTTAGCGTCTTCAAAGGCTACTTTCTATCGAGGGCATAAAATAGCTTGGACCAATTTTGACTTTAGTGGTAGCTTAGATGCGTGACACTGACGTGATCATTTTATTTCAGTGTTTGTTTGAATCATCTGTATATTTTTGTTGTTCAAAAAGTAATAAGTATACTTAGCTAAATGAGCGTCTATATTTCGTACTCGATTGTCGCTATTTCTATGAGAATAGTTGTTGCGGGAAAAATAAGGTTTCTTGGGCACGCTTTTGAGCTTCTTAACGCTAAAACAATAAATTTACGAAGACCATTTGGCACTTACTAACCCAGTTTGAATTGCATTTCTGAACATGAATTACTCTATAATTACTGCTGATACTATTCATTAATACTCATTTTTTTGGGGTCCGTGTGTTTTGCCCGTAGATCGGACCGAGAATATGAATGCGTGACGTACGTAAGGTTTATGCATCATACAGTATAATAGGACTGCGGAATGCATTATAGCGTCGACTTCTGGACTCATTTGGAAGCGTAATCTACCTAGCGCTGCGGATGCGTTTAGGTCACCGTGAGACGTGAAACTTATGTGCTGCACACAGGATGCCCTTCCCTCTCATGTGTGAGTGTGTGTGTGTAGCTGTTAAACATGTCGTGCGACGGGGGCTATATCGGGCCAGCCGCTCCTGGCACAGACTGGTGCTGCTGCTGCTGTTCTCTCCCCTGCTCTTCAGGTGTACTCTCGCTCCTGTGTCGCCATCTACATTCATGTTTTAGCTCAAACTGGTGGTACTGGCAGGGCATAGTGAACAGCACGCACCTCATGATGACAACATCCACGCTGTGATCGTGCTGAAGCTGCTCTGTCAATTCTGCAGAATGCGTTTCCAAGGTGTCCTGTCGGACGCTGCTTCTTATTTGTTCTTTTTTTTCACGTGATGAATTACTATATCTGCTCTCTGATTCTTTGTTTACTACTCCAAAGCTTATGATTTCTTTTGCGAACCTGTGTAATTTATAACTGTAATGTCACATTGTGAATTCTTGCTTTTTCGCGAGAATTAGGTTGCCGTGCGTCTCGGTTTCAGCACTCGTACGGTGACCATTTTTGTGGGAAGAACTCATGATTTATTGTATCTGAATTTTTATTCATTTGGGTGTCCACAGGTTAGTTTTTGGTAGCCTGTAGTCATGATTTTATCATTCACCCGCAAGGTTTCGGTCTCGATTTATTAATGGTGTTGCCGCTTTATGCGCCCGGTCACGTTTTCGTAGTCACGGACATTGCATCCATGGCTTCGCTGTTTAATGTATTGTCGACTCGGAGGCGTTTTTTGAATAAAATTTTCAATAGCGAGCGTCGTGAATTAACCGATTTCTTTCTACAAACTATCGAGTCTGCTTTTAAATGAGCCTATTCAATGACTGAAATAATTTTTTAGTGTCCATGAGTGCAATTTTTTTAGTTGGTCTATGACGAATGACCAAATATAGCTGAAACGAGCAAGTCTTGCTAGGAAAATCCTACACCTGCTCTCATCAGTTGAGCATTAAAGTGCGGACGGCGCTTCAGAAGAGCGAGACCATCCCGCCTACACGAGCTTCTAAGGCGCGTGTTGCAGTGCGGCCAGAAGGCGCTCTGCAGGAGAGAGCGTGTTGGTGTTGCTGCACCCCAACCCACACAGCGCTCCGAGCCGAGCAAAACATGGGTGCCCACCACAAGCCTCATCATGGCACACTTCGCTGTGACGTGCTTTTCTTTGAGTTAGATGCTGGGCGAAGTCTTCTAGTTCTACGTCTCATTTGTTGCCTAGCGTCAGTATTTGAGGTTTTCTTCTCGTAAGCTTGTTTGCGTTTGTCGCACTCGTGGTATATTTTTTGGCTCTCTCTCTATTCCAGCATTTGAAATATTTATTTACCACGAGTAATTTACATCGGGTGCGGTATGACAGTCTATTGAAAAATGACCAAAAACTGGAATCAGGATATAGGGCACTTGAGGGACCCAATATGCTACAAGGCTTCTAGGACAACTTGTGTAGAAATGAAGGTTTTCTATTTACTGTACGCTTGTGTTTAATTATATAAAAAGCTTAGTTACGCATAACTATATGAGTGACAAAAACTACATGAGAAGCTTAAAATTACACGACGCTATCATAACTCTTCTTACTGAGAAGTAAGCGATTTATATGCTTCTCTAAGCTAGAAGTGACGTTTTCACAAATACCTAAGTTGTGTATAATTTTGCAATTTTTCAAGTTATCTGGAATAATTATGGAGAGACTTTTTAACATGTTACGTCATGCTCAACTGTTCTTCGTTGCAAACTTTTGACTAGGCGTCTGTGGCAGGTACATCTTTTGATCTAGGGAGCCCCATGATTGTTTGGATCTGGCTTATTTTATGTCATGGGCTGAGCTTTGGAAAAGGAGAGCAAGGGACACTTTGTTGACCTTAAAAGAACACTTGGAAGTTGAAGCCTCAGTGCTGATTGACTCTATCTCGGTTCGAGCGCTCATCAGTACCGCAGATAAGCTGCTGCGCCACCAGCATGGAACTGCTGGCTTCTTTGTGCTGCGCTTTCCAGACACACCCGCCCCGATTGTGTTCGCCTGGCCACTATTTTGTCAGCTATCTCTTCACTTTCAGGAATTTCCAGACTTTATTTACGAACAGGAGAGTTTGGTCCTATATGGGACGCCCTCTATCGATGAGTGGAGCTCTCTTGGCAAGCTACAGGTGCGTACTTGGGTCTTGTTTTCAGTCTAACTTCAATGCTTCCCATGTGCCACTGATCATATAAAATGAATGAATTCAGAGCATTTAGTCGCTAACTCCCGGCCAGCTTGCGCAGTATTTTTAGCTTCGGAGTAGTTCAGTTACAGAAAGTGTTAGGGACTTTTCTGTAATGATATACTACGTAGAGAGGTCTTTGCAATATTATGTATAGAGTTAAATCGAACATATGGTAATAAATATTCTTATTAATAAATTGTACAAATTTGATATATTTCAAATGAACATTAGTTATTTTGTAAAAATTATTTTTAACATTGACAAGCTTTGGAAGCGAAGTGTTCCAAATGAAACCAAATTCGCATACATACTAAAATTTCGGTTGGATCTCCAAGCTTGGGCTGATGTGAGCGAAGAGCGACGCTGCTCCGAGGTGGGGTGACTCAGATTATGCCTTACTGCCTTGTTTGATTTGCTGCAAGCTTAACTTGGGTCATCACTGCGTAACTCGAGTCATCACTACGTGATTCGAGTCGTCACTACGCGACTCGAGTCGTCACTGCACGACTCGAGTCGTCACTGCGCGACTCGAGTCGTCACTGCGTAACTCGAGCGTAGCATGCCCAATACGTGTTGGCAATCTTGATTTTTTATTCCCACTAGCTCTTAGATTTGTAATTTTAATTTGCATCCAGCTTTTACAGTTTGACTGTTTGTGATTTTCTTACAGTATTCCTTCAGTCCGAGTTCTGTGTAACAAACTGCGTTATTTCGGCGTATCCTTTCTGAGAAATAGACCAATTAGCTCCAAAATGGTCATAAATTTGAGGAAAGTTATGTATTCATTGTTCTGCTCGTACTGGAATTAATATAGCACGTGTCGTGATGTTCGTCCAAGACGAGTTATTTATTATCGAGCTTGTGTCGTGACGATTTTCTTTGAATACGAAGACGATTTATTTATAGTTCAGTATGTGTCGTTTTTTTTACAGTGTTCATTCAGCTATCGCTACAGTCACACGCCTGGCATGCGGTATTCATGACGTCCAAATGAAGTTACACGTAACATTAGAGAGGGTTCATTTAGACCATGTTCTTCAAGCTTTCTAAAATCAACCTAAGTGTGACGTATCAGTGGCCGAGTGTTCCTGTATTGAGGCGATGGCAGCGATAGAGCGCGTCTCTGTCTTCTTTCCTTGGCCCAATAGAAGCTCTTTTGTTACTCGGCTACAACAACAGCGGCTGCAACTGCGACAAAGACCACAAACAACTTTGGGACGAGCAACCCGAACTGACACTGGTCTGTCTCAGCACAGGGCGTGTCACTGACTGGTGCACGTCCAAATATATGACATGAACGTACTGTATTATCATGTTTGTTTTCAACTTCAGGAATTTTTCCCTTCACGTGAGCATATTGCTTCGCGTCATTCACTTTACCGCTTTTCATAGCGTGCGCGTCAGCGAAAAGAGGCACTAACTCCACCTACCCATAACACATGAAGCAACCGATCGTCCGTACATGCTCGTCACCAGCTGTCACTTCCCTGAGGATAGGGGCTGTCGCAGTGCAGATTGTGTCTTGTGGGCCGCTTTTCCGTGGTGAGAGTGGGAGGGAATCCAGTGAGAATGTGTTACTGTGAGTGTGGCTTTGAGCACCGTGTGGTGTAACGTGTATTTGTTCTGGTGTGACCTCCGCTTCGAAATATTGATGGTCGGGCCGTAGAACATAACGCTTTGTACCGCTCACTGGTCCCAATATTGAGTTGTAATATTTTTTTTGGAGATAAATTTCAGCTGGGTAAGCCACTTTGTAGTACACATGTCATATAGAATACCTAGTATACTGCTTCGTATGTTAGAATTGCTTTATTGTTTAGAATTTGATTTTGATTGTGCCGTGCTATGCACTTGCGTTTGGTCCATCATTCATTCCAAGTTTTTACTGCACTTCTGTCACTCGCCCCGCTGCGGACTTGGCAAAGGCTCGCGGACTCGAATGGGTTGCTGTATACGAAATTAATTGAAACGTGGAAATCAGGTATAACTTGAGCGCGACTGAACTGCGTTGATCACACTTCAATTTGGGTGTTTTATCTTCATAATGTGTTACATTCGATCACTGCGAAGATGTTCTCGTAGAGTCTTAAAAGGAATCTATTTATTATACGTATCTCTGACGTATATTTACGTGATTTTTTGGTTTGATCTCCTTGAAATCTTCACAAGTTTATCAAAGAAGAGAAAAGGAGATCCCTTCCTGAAGCTGAGTCAATTAATTTATTGTTGATATCAACGCTACTCAGCGATTGTTGTACCCTCATTAATGTTACTTGTGGGACAGAACGATGAGTTTTCAGTTGTGTACCGTCTCATTGTTAACTTTGTTCTCAAAATTACTATTTTCAGAGATTCAACACATTATCTTCGCAAGTTGCTGGTTTTGAATTCGGTTTTAAAACTCACCCGCACATTCTGCATGAGCGTTTTCCCTCCATTGATGTCACTGGAATCGCATTCCAGCCCACACGGGTGCACAGTCTACACACGTGATCGTGCTTGCTGCTAGGAGGTGCATTAGAGAGGACCGCATCCCATCTCTTCTCCTGGATCAGGTTGCCATCGTCCGTGGGAGTCCAGGTCCGGCCTTATAAGGTGCTCCTGTGGCCTGTGCCACCTGCTGCCAGCCGCGGCCTACGCGTACGTGCGCATGCTGGTGCTGCCACCGCTACTTACTTCTCTGTCAATGATAGTCGTAATAGCACCACTGACAGAGAACTAATTCATGGAACTAATTGTTTGATTGCTCAGAACTTTGGCACCTGAAATGTAAAGGAGGACCGATGTGAAAACGTTCAGTTCTCCTATACATTTTACATTCGGGAGTTCTGAGAAATCGACCAATGAGTTCCATAATGATCCTAATTCAAAGGAAAATCGTGTTTTAATTTTTCTGCTGGTAAAGGACGTACTGGAAGGGTTTAGAAATTGTTGCACGTCTTATGTTTTTAGAGTCAGGGCACTTCTGGCAGTTATTGGTAAAATGGTCTGAAACTTCGAGTGGAGGCGAGTAGCGTAATGGAGTAGCGTTCATTTTCAGTTTTCATGGCTGGAAGTTACTGTAATTTCTTTGGTCTCCTTAGTCTATGGTCTACACACCTGCTATTCCTGTTCTTTGGTAACCTTTGATTAAAAAATGACCGTGGGTGTCGGTACTGAACTCCTGGGGTGTTTTATCTCGCTCTTGGGCACGAAAACACGTTCTTTATTGCAGCCTTTTTAGATGACGCCGAACAGCTGGACTCCAGCTGGTCTTACCAACTGTGCATGTAGTCGAGCCCTCAAATCAGTGTCCCTGACATTGAATGTAAAGCCTAGTCGTCGACAAACTGTCAAGATGGCTCCTGAGGTACGGAAGTGAGCTGATTTGACTAGGTTACCGATTTAAAAATCGGGTGTATTTATTAGATCATTGGGTGATAATAAAGTCTATTCGTCAATTGACTGTCCCTAATACTAACTGTGACGTCTGTTTGTCAACTGACTGTCCCAAATACTGAATGTGAAGTCTGTTCGTCAACTGACTGTTCCTAATACTGAATGTGAAACTAGATCGTCGACGAACTGTCAAATGTCGCCTGAGAACTGGCGATCAACCGATTTTCTCTGGTTACGACTTTTTAATCAGATGACCTGACCATGACATACTCTATTAGTGGATTGTCCATCGAGTGACGGTTGTATAAATACTGTACGTGCAGTGTGGTCATCACTAACTACTGCCAAGTCTGACGTGTTCGCCTTCTGCGGAGTGCGGTGGCTGTCGTCTCGCGTCGGGCTCGGCAGGCTGCAGGCGGTGGCGGAGTAGGACGTCAGGTGCGTAGGGGGACTAGCAGCAGGTGTGCGTGCTCCCTGGTGCTCTGCTACTGCCGCTCCACTTGCTTCAATGTCGTGACTTGTCTGAAGCTCTTGCGAAGTTTTCCCCTTACAGAAGCAGATCAAAATCGCATTTAGAATTTTTATTTTATTTTTTTTACTGTTATTGATCTGTGAAAATAATTTGAATGTACTTATTCTTAATGCTGTTAAAAAGTTCACATTTTGGACCTAAACTACCTTTTTACTTCATAATTTTCAGCTTTGAGGATTTGTAGCGAGTTAAATAATTAATTCTGCCCTTCGAGAAGGTGGTTCCTAGACGAAATTGTTTCATTTCTGAACTGTAAGAATAGGAATTTAGCGTTGCAATTTTATGAAAGGACCGTTGGAGGAAAATCCTCATGAAAAATACTTGGGCGTTCCGTTGCTTACTAAAAATTCTATCAATTTACGGATATTTGAGGTACGCAGTATAGAACACTTGGAAAGACTTGTCTCATCGAGTTGCACTTTACCGCTGCAAAAAAAGAAAAACATTCACAAGCGCGACTAAGGAAAAGTTATCGTAAAGGACACAATTATTGTGTTGGTTTCGCTTCCTGTAAGCGAATTTTTCTGGGACCAGCTGTTCAATGGGAAGTTTCCGTTTTACGATATTCAATGCAAGATTATAGCGTCCATGGCGTGAATTTCAAGTTCAATTCTGAAAGTTTAATACATTTTCAGACGACGTGAAGAAAGTTGTATTTGCGATCCACGTTGGTGTAGCTGCGGGCAGTGGTGTGACCTCGGCAGGTCCGCCGCGCTTGTCCCGCGACTCTCCTTCGCCTGGTGTTGAGAGCTGGCCGATCAGGTGCACTCAACCCTTCTCTCTTATGTTATTTTCTACTGAAAATAATGTTAACGAGAATTTACTTAAATTGAGGTATAAAATAATACTGCAACACCTTCCTCCACGGAAACGAGAGCGCAACTCAAGGAAGATGTTCTTCACTTGCCTCCAAAACGAGCAAAAAAATCGTACTTTTCATCATAATCGCACTTTTCGATGTGAACGCATTTATTCTAAGTGTGTCCTGTATGATACGTTAAGAGACGTAGCGTCAACTCTGTGTAGCGTTGCTGTTGTGTTTTAGGGGTCTTGTGACGAGTACAGGGATCAGGCGTACGTCAGATGTTGGTAGGTGAGCGAGAAGTTATCTTCAAATGCAACGCCTGCAGATTTAGACTCGAATGGATTGCGCGTGTACGCGTGGAGTGGGTACGCGAGTACGCGTGGAGTGGGTAGCGCGAGTACGCGTGGAGTGGGTAGCGCGTGTACGCGTGGAGTGGGTAGCGCGAGTACGCGTGGAGTGGGTAGCGCGAGTACGCGTGGAGGGAGTAGCGTGGGTGCGTAGCAGAGTACGCGCTCGCGTGGCCGTGACCTACTGCTTGGCGTGCCTCGTGCCCCCGCATCTGGTGGTTGCCTCCTTCGTATTTCCTGTGTGCAGCTGGGCGCGCAATGTGCTTATCTGCGGCTTTTGTGCTCAGCTCACAGTCTACTTCCTCTCACTGGCTGATAGTTCACTGCATCTAATCTGCGTGGCGTGGACCTTCGTGTGCCTGGAGAGTTGTAGCCTCGTCAATTTACTGTGGGATGCTTCGTTTCGCTGGGCGCTTCCTGGGGCGATTGAAATAAAGATAGCTTGCTATAAGACGCGTTGCATGTTATGTCAAAGTGGGGTAGTGCCCCCAATCAGCGATGCTTTTGATCAAAGTAGCGTTTATGTACCGTCAGAGTTTCATGTGGCTCCCAACTCTGATAGTCGAAGTAGGGGGCTGAAATGTACTCGCTTTCTGAAGTCTGAAGTTTCAGTCCTCCTTTAAGATGAAGTTGTGAGGCGTAATTCAGTAACTCCATCTTCCAATAGGAGTGCTGAAGCAGTGAACTAAGGAGTTTTTGAACATTACTTCGTTTGAATTATTTTGTGTGAGTGGCAGTGGAGATGTGAGCCTTTTCGCTGAGTCACTTATTCTGCAGGCTCTCTGTGTCTCAACTATAACGACAATCCTTGATTTTTGTTTCTTAGCAATAATTAACATGCATTTTTCGCGATGGTTTTTTACGCTGGTTATATCTTTGTCCGTCCAGGCTAGAAATAAAACATACAACTTGTAAACCATGGCATCAATTTTCAGTTTAACATCAATTTGAAGTTCATTAAAATGAATATCCAATCTTGAAAGTTAACTTCATTATTAAGTTTCAATTGAACCATGACTTCTGCGTTCACCTCTTTACCTCTTTTCGTGATACGATTATTGCTCGAAATTTTGTGATTCTTTATTTCTTAAGATGATTTCGTTCATTTCCTAATTTTTTACGACAAACCTTGTTTCAAAATTTGGCGACATTGAAGAAAATGAGACCGAGAGCGAACAAGCTTTTTGCCGGTTCAATTCCGTTACTTACCAGTTGTTCGATATTGAGGTGCCGTTATCGTGGGCTCCATGGCGTACTGGTTAGCGTGATACCCTCGCAGCTGGGACGTTAGGGCTCCAATCCCGGCTCGGGCACGGAATTTCACGTAACCAGGAAGTGCTACTATCACGCACGCTTTTCTCACTTACGTTCCCAGGATGTCCTGTCGCGCGTCATGCTAGTGCAGCACATACTGCGCACCGCTGTCGCTGGCTCGACTCTATTTCTGTCGAAATATGTGGGCAGCAGTACATCGGCGCATGAGAAACAATTTTCTTTGCTCACAATTTTTATGTTAAATCTCTATTTTGTCTAGAACAGCTCAAGCGCATTCAAATGTTCACGTTGGAAACAGTGGAAAACAAATGCACTAAAATATTGTTTTGGAAAGAAAGTTTCTGGTATCGGTGAGCGGACGTCACCACCTGCACGTTCAGAATTGCGCGTGTACGTGGTATGATTTTCTCCGTGCCGTCGCGGGCGTTGCATGGTCGCAGTACTCATTAGTAGTGCTAGCTGTGCAGTTTTTCCAATGAAGCTCGTGATTTTAATTCCGGCAAAAGCTTTATTTGTCATGAACGCGCTTTACGTTCATGATTAATCGGTTAATTAGATTATCATTTTCTATTCCGAACATTGACTCAGTAAGATTTGTTAAAGAAGAGACTCGTGGAAAAAGTTGGTACTTCTAAAACTAAGCGTGAGCAGGATGAAAGTGTGCTCACTTGAGTGTGAGTGGAATGAGAGGGTGCCCCACTCGAGTGTGAGCGGAATGAGAGGATGCCCCACTCGAGCGTGAGCGGAATGAGAGGGTGCCCCACTCGAGCGTGAGCGGAATGAGAGGGTGCCCCACTCGAGCGTGAGCGGAATGAGAATGTGCATCAGAGCACCGTGAGACCTCGTCACCGCACGGCCGGAGGGTATGGGTGCTCTGACTAATTCTCCAGAGTCACCGTGAACTGAGAACGTAGCATTCCTCTGAGATATTCTGAGCTGACTGCAGCACAGCTTCAGCCGCTATAATTGTGAGAAGCTTTTTCTGGAGTTGTCTTTTGAGTCAAGTTGACCTTATTACTTCGTCTTACTCGCGAAGCTGGTCAGTACATTATCGTCGATTTCGTGTTATAATGCTGTTGTTTTCGTGCCCGCGTAAATCTGATTGGGGGTCAATTTAAGTCCGAGCGATGTGCGACTGAATTTGTCGTACGTTCTACCAGCAGAGTATTCAATTCTCCTTGAAACATCAGCCTGTGGAGTACAGAGCGATGATTGCTTATGCCCTGCGTGTTGTCTAATTGCTCGGTTTCTACTCGAAATTCGAAATGTAGAAATGCTTCACATTTTTATTGGTATAGTTCAACCGCTAATTCTTGTGTATTACTCATAATTTCTCAAATAATGCTTTAACTTGTATATGGGAGCTTGAAGTGAGTGACAAATTACTATAACGCTTTGTTGGTGTCAGTTGAAGAGTATTCATCTCTTAGCGTTTGTTGGTAATGGGCTGGTCATCAATCTTGACGCGTTCTAGATTCTCGTTAAATTCGTGTTGAAAACCGACCACCAGAGCTTACATTCGTAGCGCATCGTGAAACTTCTTTTGAAGGCGATTCTAAAATTTTCCAGGTTCTGAAAATTTGCTAGGATGTACAGCGTAGGTAGTGTAAGATCCTATAAAAAGCAACCTGGAGCTTTTCACAATACCTTGCATCACATGGCGGTCGGTGTGCTGTGCTTGTGCGGGGACCTGCTGAGTCACCGCAGCTTCCGCCGCAGGCCCGCTTGCTGTCCACACACTTGCAAATAAACCTTGTCGACTTCTCTCTGTTGACATAAACGTGAGCTGTTCAATTTGGTTCCGACTCGTGTTTCTCAATACAAAAAACAGGTTCATTCTGGAACGTCATATTTTTCTTGAGAGCAAATCAACGCTTTAACTTCCTATGAAAGCATTTCACGAGTTCTAAGTGGCTCTTACAATTTAGCCGACCGCAGAAACAGACTAAAAAATTAGGGAACTTACCAGGCGCTTCCATCAGTTGGCATTTGTGGCGGCAGAATTTTGGGGTTTTCATTTGGAAATGACCTGGCGCTGCCCACTACCTCAGTGATTTCACTACTTTGCCAGGATTTAAAATATAAAGGATCAACTCCTGTCAGGGGCTTAGGATAGGCCATGTGCAACAGGGTTGGTTAGATATGTCTACCCTATGCTATGATGACTGATGTCCCTATGAGGATACTGTTCGGTTACCTCTGCTCCAGCTAGGCCTTCGGGACTTCTATTTTTCGTGCCCACTTTTTACGTTTCTATTTTCATGCCTTTTTTGGTGGTTATTTTCATCTTTTATTCCTCTTTCTTCTTAACTTGCTTTTTTTATGCGCGGAGAATCCTGTGTGAGAATACACCTGTGCATAGATTCCAGGTTCCCCACAATCCAGTCAAAACGGTCACTCCTTTACGCTCTCTTGAGACCGCATTTCCCGTGGTTAGTGAGCCTGAACTCAACTGAAAGTAATAGTAAAGAAGGAGCTTTTATTCAAGGCTGTATTACAGAGGTGTGCCTCGTAAGGTGCTAGATCGTTCTTAGCTTTATCATGGTGTGCGTTAATTTTTCGAAATATTCTTGTAATAAACGGTAAATTTTGAATCGCAGAGGTGACGGTGAATCGCATTCACTATTGCTAAATTTATTCAGAAATTTTGCTTGTGACGGTTTCACTGTGCTACTATCCAAGTCTCGCTCATCCTATCCAGGATGTACGATGATGTCATGCGTGTGAGAGTGACGTCACGCGTGGCACCGTGGCTGCTCGCTCTTCCTTCCTGTGACGTCATCGTCCTATTTCGTCTGGTTTCCTCAAACTCAAGCAGCTCCTACGCGACCCGTTGCGTCCACTTGCGTTCTAATAATTGATGTCTAACTCGGTGTCTCAGATAGTACGTGCGTCACGACGAGCACTCGTAGGTCACTGCATGCATTCATTGCTGGGGTACTCACGATGCCAGTCAACTGCAGAGTGTCACGAGAATGCGTCACCACAGTTCATTCGAGCATTAAGTGTTCATTGAAAATCGTACCAAGTAGTTTCCGTGTTTGCGAAGGACATCATTTGCTTTTTTTTTAATTGCTACTTAAGTTAAAGATATTTAATTGTATGATGATCAATCATCAACAGTTTTGATCAACCAGAGTTTAGTAACACTTTCTTGCTACACCTATGGAAAGAAACCCAAAAGTGAACCACCTGCCTCATTTCTGCTGCCACGTCCTGTTTCACGTTCCACAGAACCACGGAACGTCCTGTTCCACGGAACCACGGAACGTCCTGTTCCTCGGAACCACGGAACGTCCTGTTCCTCGGAACCACGGAACGTCCTGTTCCTCGGAACCACGGAACGTCCTGTTCCTCGGCACCACGTCCTATGTGTGGTTCCGAGCGACGTGCAGAACCAGAAGTCCAGTTCACCAACCTTGATGAGCGGTTGGCTGTCGGTGGCGCTGCATGCAAACACTCACGTAGGCTCGCTATTGCTAAACTTCGAGCCTGAAATCCAACATTTATTGGGACGGTATTCCAAACTCGCAGTGTTTATGCTGTACGGGTCTACCGCTCAGTTGATGTCGTATTGTATGTCTCAAGAGATTTTTTTAATAGAACTACTTCAACAATAGTGGTAAGTTAGATAAATTTACTGAAATGTTTAGCAGTTAGACACGAATTATCTGACAATATAATAAGACGTGCTGGTTGTATTATTGAAATTGAAATTTTGTTTCTAGTAATTGAAACTGAAAAGTTTAATTTGCATTGCTAGAAAAAGAAAAAAATCCGTTGGATTACTGCATCTTTTTCTATATTTTTTGAAGCGCTAGTCATTCTTTATTTCAGTACATTTTCAGTGTCAGACTGTGTGTCGTAAGTTCATCCAAATTTATATCCGGGAGATGATGTCTCTTAAAATAAACCATTAAAATAATTGTATCAGAATTTTGTGACACGAGAAGTGGACGAAGGCTGGTCTTCTGACGCAACAGACGCGAGTGGAGCCACCAGTGTCTGAGACGCGCCTCAATTTACTGGGAACATCATGTGTACTTCAGTCCAAAAGGAGTAAATTTCATTAGTTATTTACCCGTGGAATCGAGTGGAACAAAATATCCCCGGAGTAACTACGAGTGGGATTATAAGTCACAGCATTAAATAATGATAAAATTGCAGTATAACAACGCAGATGAAATATACTTGCTGCACTAAATATACAGTCGACACTGGCATTTATGGACGGGGAGGGGGAAGTATTCCTTTAATGCAGGGCCTGTGGGCAACATCGCACAGTGTTGTAACATTTTTTGAAGCATTTACCTGCCCAAAAAAAAGTTTCAACTTTACCGTAAGGACTCGTAATCTGAGATCAACTAAGGTAGGCATACTCAGATATCCCTATTGTCCCTGAGTCCTCTACATCGAGGTCCGTTGATGCGACTGTCAACGACAGAAAACTGAGCAAAATACTTCACAGTTGATCGGACAAGTCGTGAAGATAGGGTAAACGAAGTTGTTCGCAGCACAATTATTCTCTGCGGCGCTGTTAGTGCGTTACCGCTGTGTGGCTCGAGGCCGCGCGACGAGGGCACGTCGCGTCTCCAGGGAGATTCTGTGAGGTTATCGCGGCCCAGCAGCTAAGCGGGACTCATGGGTCATTTTCGTGCCCGCTTTGCTTCTTTCCATTTTCAGGTCTTCTTCGCTAATTATTTTTATATCTTTTTTCCTCCTTTTTCTCAACTAGCTTTTTCTATGCGTCGGGAATCATGTATGGGAACACACCTTTGTATAGATTCTACGATTTCTTAAGTCCAAACTAAACGGCCGTTTCTCTTCACTCTCTCTCTCTTTGGACCACATTTCATGTGGGTAAGGAGCTTTAAATTAGCTAGTAATATAATCTAACGGAGGCACTTTGCTGCCTTACGTGGAGATTTTGTTGGCGGTGCAGGCGGCCACGGCTGGTACAGTTTCCTAGGAATAACCTTCTATGACCCACGGCCGTTCCTAAGCACATTTAGGAAATTTATATTTTGTTCGTTACTCCTTGATGTTACCATCAATTTCTAGTTGAAAATAGTGAGCGAGACATCTGTTGTGTATTACATAAATATCATTTTGCACCAAATTTCATTCTTCGCCCAAAATTGATTGAGCGTTATTGGTGTCAATGTCCTCTGGTGCGAAAATAAAAATTGTATGCTCTTTTTCAATGGGGGAACAAAATTAACTGAAAAGCAATTCAGCTATTGTTGGTCCACGAGCAGGAAATCAGGAGACTTTCGAAAAGTACGGTATGGAAAAATACATGCTTTCATGTTGGCTTCGATGGATCAATATAATTGTGATAGAAACGTTCAGCTCATATTTTTGCCCATCACGAATTTTAAAAGCTACTGAATATATGAGTGAATTTTTAAATGTAGAAATCTATGCAATGGATTATATCAGCTCATTATGTTTGATTTTCTTTTATATGGTAGCAGAAATAATTTCATTTTGAAAGACGACGAAATGATGAGCAGGTAACTATGAATAATCAGGCTAGAGGCAGAAGCACGAGCCGGAAGTTCTGGTGAAGCTGGAAGACATCAAGCCTCGACTTGCTGGTAAGCTGAGCAGGGTTCGGAAGGCTGTAATGACCGCGTACGAGCTGTTTTACTCATGTACTCAGCCGGTCGTGGACAACGAATCGGCTCTTGGGTCCTCCTTTTGTGGAAAATTGCCCATTGATGTTGTCTACGTCGTAACTTGTTTCATGTGCACGTATTGATACTATCTTTTGAATATGTATTGCGAGTCGGGTGCTCTCTTGAAAGACTTGCATTTGTTTTCTTGCGCTATTTGTGGTGCTGAATGTAGGCGAGTTTCATAACAAGCCGCTTAATTCACGGTAATGATTAAAATTACGCGATTCGGCTGTTTATGATGTATAAACACTCGTAATACGAAAATTTAATACAGTATACATGCACATGTAAGGGAATTTACGTTTGTCATAGCTCCGTTTTTGTGCTCTGGTCCATCAATACTGATTCATATAAACTCTTTCGGTATCAGCGCCATTATTTAGGGTTGCCGCCGTTAGCAGCGATATGTGGCAGTTTCGTTGAAGTCTCCACCGGGGGTCCACCTCTCGATAAGTCCTGTGTGCCTTCACTTAATGAGCTGAGTAAACAGCAGCTTGCCTCTGTGTGCGGTCTCTGCCATTTCGCGCTCTGGGGGGCATCATGCTCATTTTTCCATCAGTGTCTGCCCATTAACCCAAATGTGGGAGGAGTTTCGTCTTCGTCCAGGTGTAGTTCGTGTCCAGCTCCGCCGAAGCATGTTCGTTTTTTATTTCTCCGCGTGTAAAAACTCATCTTTACTCAGCGTGTATATGAAGATAACGCCTGCTGGGTTTATCTCTCTGTTAAATTACTGGCTGACCAGTTTAAAAGATGTTAGCTTTACGTAGTTCCCTGCACACTGTTCCGAATTCGACATGTTCTTGGACCGTTTTACCCCTCAGGAGGCATAGGCTAGGCGATAGGCAATAGGGTTAGGTTAGCTAGGTTTGTCTATCCTATGCTATGGAGACTAGCGTCCCTAGGGGAGCACTGTTAGGCCACCTCAGCTTAAGATAGGCCTTCGGGACTTCTATCTTTCGTGTCCACTTTGCATCTTTCCTTTTTCATTAATTCTTCGCTATTTCTTATTTGTCTTTTTTCCTTTTATTTCTTAACTTGCTGCTTTTATGCGCAGGGGATCTTGTGTGGGGGACAAACCTTGTGCATAGATTCCTCGTTCTCCAACGTCCATACTAAATGGTCCCTACTCTTTCGGTGCACGATAGTCGTGAGTTTCTGAAGCGCTGCCATCACCATCACCACCACCACCACTACTGGATCGTTTTAACAGCAGAACTTTCTCGTAGATAAATATCTTTCAGACAAATACCTTTTGAAGCGTGTGACGTTTGTTGCTGCTATTTAAGACTGCATTTACGGTTGTGGAGTAAATGTACTTGTCCTCTCAGCTCGATATTGACTAGTGTGGAGTAAGATGAAAGGTGTATTTTCAAAACATGACTCTGAATTTCTTACGTGCAAGTGTGCTCACCAAGCGCTGAACAAGAAGCATCTTGAACTCGTTAAGGCACGAATTCTAAGGCAGGTATAAGTGGTAAAGGGATTTATTTCTAAAGATTTTCTAACTGTAATTATATTCAAAAAGATAAGCCAGTTGATTCAACTTGTTTCTCAAGAATAGTTTATTCTGAATTGATAGCCTTCATTTTGTGTATAGCTATCACTGATTATAAGTCTTGTACGTACACGAGTGCTTATTATCAGTTCGTCAAAGGAAAAAATCCATGATTCAGTCCAGGACGCGCATTCTCGCAGTCGGTAAGAGATAGAGTGAGATGCTTCTGTTATACGCAGGCATTTGCGTTACTCCTCAGTCTCCATTCTTGCTACATGGCGTAAACTTGTTCCGTCCGTTGATCTTTGAGGTTCTACTACATCTGCTGTATTCAATTTCTTTCGATTCTTTGACTCAAATCACGATTCAATGCACGTTGGATGCTGCTCTTCTTCGACCTCGTGTGAATTTGGGTGTTCTTTTTTTGAATGTGCGTTTCTTTTATGCTTTATGGTTAGCTTACATCAAGCGTTTAAATTAACTGCTACAGAATTCCATCGCTGAGTGATACGGTAACGCGGTATCGGAATTCGTAAAGAGCAGCGTGTCCGGCGGGGCTCGCGTGGTTTGTGAGAAACCGCACGGCCAAGGAGACCTTTATTATCTGGTCAGATTCTCTCCATTCTCGCCTCTGATCATCTGATTACCGGCCTTCAGTGAACGTTGCTAGTTTTCATTAGAGTTTAAATTAGGGGCAGTAAATTTTTCGATGTGAGGAACTGCTGAAACTATTTCGAGTTCTTGGATTGGATATTGCCATATAAGCACAATCTTCTATTACTCTCGAGTTATCGCTTATGGGTCGCACTAATCACCTTGAAAAGAATTTAGTACGTCCCTCGTTGATGTGACCAACTGATGAACCATTTTACCCATGGAAAAATAACTTTGTCGCATGAAGCGTGTTAATGTTGATTTACTTTTATACTGTTGAAATGTTTAGTATATGTTTTGTTTATATTCGTGTATACTGTTTTTGATTCCCCAACAAGAGTGACGAACTCAAATTGAGCTGAAAGTCTAACAATATTTCAAACCGTAAATTCATACGAATCATATGAAGATTGTTTGAAAAGTACTAAAAGTTCTCCGCCACAAGTTTGCCACGAACAAGACGCCAACAGCCTGGCGCCTGGCATGACCGACGAGATCGCCTCGGTAAGAGTTTGGACTTGAGCTTTCGTGGAACTACAGCCCGATAGTCTCCCGACGTTTAGAGTAGTTAGGCGAATTTACCTTCGTTCTAGGAATGCCTCGGGTTGGGGAAATTGTAGTATCGCCTCAAAGATTTAAGAACCAAGTCTTTCTGCATGCTACGAGTAACACCATTTCACTCACTATTATGCAGTTACTGAAAGGAATGCTGTGAAATGATATGCGTACGTCGCAGATAAATGTTCACACTGACCTCTATGTATCATGTTTTAGCCGGAAAATATAATTTATTCCGTAAAGATCTTTACTTGTATTTAGAATTTCTTATTAACTTTTAGTTTGTCATGTGCGCTTTTGATGTGTTGAATTAAGTATCCTTTTCGTGGTGTGAGAGCAGTAGGACCACTTATATCATAAATATCGGAGCAATTGTCCTACGGCTGAAGGCTTGTCCTAATAATCTAGTAAGCTTTTGACACGCCGCCGATGGTGAGCTATGGTATTTCATTCGTAAGATTTTTACACGTGTATGTAAACACCCACTGTCTTATTTGTGGCCTTCATTCGCCCGTGTCTGGTATTACCGGATTTTTTGTTTAATATGAATGCGCTCGTCCTTGCCATTCAAGTAGCTCATATCCCTGGCATTCTGTGGTATTCTCGGTTATTCTTCCTATTGTTGCAGAGTTGTAAAGTGTAGCATGAGCGTCAGCCGCCACCTCATAACCCTGAAGCTGTAATTAAAATAACAGCTAGGCAGGGTGGTATGCTTCAATGTCCTTTGCCCGCTCTCATTAGGTTTTGCCATGTTACCTGCTCTTATCAAGTATTTCATTTGACATAGGTATGTGTGCATGGACATTTGAGTATACGGCTTGCATTCTGCTAGTGATGTGTTCGGTATAAACACTGTTCGGTAGGCGGTGAGTGAACTTTGAGCGGCGAGACAGGAATGAGGAAGAAATGGGTTTGGTCAAGTTTCGTAGGCCGTCTGGACCGGACCGTTCTAGATGTTGATTTCAAACGACCGCATTGCAGTAGTCGAGGCAACAGCATTCCTGGTCACTTTTTCCTCGATTGCATGCGCAGTATTTTGTACCACCATCTCCTGAGACCTGCAGTACTTTTACTGTTTTCGTTTGAGTCTGGTACGTCTTGAAACATTTCGTCTGGGATTGAACTGCCTTTCAATTTTAGTCATCGCTGATGTTGTGTCCATAATTTGTATTGTTAAATTATAAGTGTTTTAATCGGTAGATCTTTTACATTAGTTTATTTAATAATGTCAAGTCTTAAATATACATACGCAAAAGGTTTAATTCCGGCAGTTGTTACAGATCGGAGGCTTATGCTGCCAAGTGCAATGCGTGTATTTAGCAGCTCTTGTACGAATTAGATGCAAATTGCTCTATTTCTTACTTACGTTTGGCCCGATTTATTTCGATATGATATTCTACCTTACGTTCCTTGTGCAGTTCGTAGATCCGGGTGGAGTACACGGTTGCCAATGCCATTATGAGGTGCTAGAGGCTCCTTCTCCACGCAGCCTTGATAAAGCGCCTCAATTGTAAGTGTAGAGGAGAACCTGGTACTAAGGAGTCCATTCAGTTGAATATGCAGCAAGCACCCTTTGCATTCTCTTAAACTTCCTTTATGAATCTTAGTTTAATTTTATTCAATGTTGCTCAGTGAATGAGAATTGAGGTTGAATTCAGTAAAATTAATGTTCGCAGTTGTTCATTCACAAGTGCGATGCCATGTTCTACTATACTACGAAGTCGTGAGAAATGAAATTGTCATTTGTACTACACTCTCTGTTTTTAGTTTTTCTCAGTGAACTACCTAAGCTGTATGGTGTTCTATGTAATTGTGGTCTCATTTATGATTTTTGCGTTAGTTCCTTTTGTCCGTGCATTCCTGTGGAACGATAGCCCTGGTTTGGGTTAGTGAACCCAGTAATGTATGATCTGCTAAAACAGAGAATTGTTTGAAATTTGTACGAGTGCAATACATCAGATGTTAATGTGTTCGACGAAGTGAAAGGTTTCAATCTCGCGTTTAAACTGAAAAATTTACTAAAACTTTGAAAATGATAGGAAACATGCTTACTTGAGATTTCGTGTAAACACTTCTCGTAATTTTCTAATTCGTTAAGGGTTTACTTACATCTTCTCCTTTTCATCTCCGTATTGAATTTATGGAATACGTCCAGTAATCTAAACAAGACGTGCACGTCCATTCAAGAGCCCGAACAAAAGCATGGCGCGTGTAGTTCAGAGCAGTGTTCCCAAGTAAGTGGACTTTTTTTCCTTGATGGCCGCAGTACATACTAGTACGAAGTGTCCCGCTCTGCTGCACCTCGTAATCTCGCGTTTCCTTACATTTGTAATTACGGCAGCATGTCGTCGTGCGCTGCCTCCCTCCGCCCTCTGCTGCCTCTGTTAGGCGGTGCACCCTCTCATTGCTTGCATTTTGTGATGTGCCTTTGAAGAATTAAATCTCTTGTATTCGCCATGAGCTACAAACCACTTCTAATTGGGTTGAGTGTAATTGCAACGACGTCTAACTGGTGCACAAATTTTCATAACACGGATTGTAATTGGAACATCTGTCAAAGAAAATCCGTATTAAAAAATCAATGGACTGTTGATGCGAATTCATTACACTGAACAATAAATACGTTTGTTTTTAATTGGAACTAGATGTGTAGTCAGACTCTCCTCACTCGTTCCAATTGAGAGCTTTACTTGTATAAAGTAGATTGATAGTTTCTTTTATTGTGATATATTACACTTCGATCTCCGACAGTGCTTGACCGTGGCCTTAGCTGCTGATTTTTTTATCTATGCTATTTTGTTTAATCAAGTGTTGGTTGCCACCATTATGGCGAATTTAGTTATATTTGAGTACCCCAGGGGAGCGCTGTTAGACTACCTCAGCTTTAGATAGGCCTTCGGAATTTCTATCTTTCGTGCCCGCTTGATTCTTTCCGTTTTCATTCCTTCTTCGCTATTTCTTATTTGTCTTTTCTTCCTCTTCCTTCTTAACTTGATGTTTCTATGCGCAGGGGATCTTGTGTGGGAACACACCTTGTGCATAGGTTCCTCGTTCTCCTTCGTCCATACTAAATGGTCCCTACTCTTTCGGTGCGAATAGTCTGAGTTTCTGAAGCGCTGCTATCACTACTACTACTACTATATTTGAGTATATTTCGTACGAGTATGTTAACTGGGTGTATTTTATATGCACTGTTGTAATAATAATATTACTATAACTAACGCAAAAATGTGTTGCACTGCGAGTTATCTAAGATTTATCTGAAGAATTTATTTTAGTTCGCATGGTATTTTTTACATGCAATTCTGAAGTCACTGTTATAAAAATTTGCTTGTTTCTGTGAAATTTTATATTTTACGTAACTGGAGAGTTACACGAAAAATTATCATTAAAATATGCTTGAGTTGCAAATCTAACAGAGCCCTTTGATTTTTAATTAGAAAGTAATTAATGACAATTTAACTTTCCATTTTTTTTAAAGTATATATATATATTTTTATCGAAATTATACCAGTGATTGTCAGAATGCGAGAACACTTCTAAAAAAACTGAGTAACCCACAAGTCAATGAACTTATCAAGTAGGACCATTCTTCGTTTCCTGTTTAGTATTAAATGCATCGATGCCATGTGCAGTAAATCTAATCATGAAGTAGGTCTAGTTTTGTCCTCTCTAAAGTGAATTTCTTGCGTTATCTTGTTAACCACTCTCAGAAATTTGAAGACAGAGCTGTGAGTGTGCGTTGGACGTGGGGAGCGAGGTCGCTGTGCCGCTTTAATTGCATATTTTGCTGAAGTTAGTTCCATTTTAGGTATCGCCTCGTAAATTTCTGAGAACAAATATTATTCACTTTTTGAACTTTAAACGATATTACTGAGAAAGACTGCAACTCATACCTCAAAATGCCCTCGATTTCAACGTCATTTTGACGCTCAAAATTATACTATGTTGCTAAGATTAACGGAAGTCGATTTGTTCTTGTTTTTTGTTGATCACTTCATCACGACTATAGTGGCCGAGTTTGTTAGAGAAATTCACCTCAGGAGGCCCCCCTCGTTATAATTCCTTACTGCTGAGTTAAGAGGCGAGGGAATGCTTGTAAGGCGTCTCGATAGGCTCTCTAGCATGTCAGAAATTCGAGAAATATGCCATCGCGGACAGTCACTCGCGTTATGAACGAACTATGAAAGGCCTGCAAGCGCCGCTTGAGACCAGGCTTCAGCCATTCTACACTGGACTCGAAGGCGGAAAATCATCGCGAACTGGCGACTTGCATGGTTCCATCGTGCACGATAAGGGAAAGAAGGGATACAAAATCCCTTACGAACGTTGAATTCTGGCTGGCCCGTAGGTGTCGTAGACGAGGGTTCTAAAGTATTTCACGTCGCTTGATGCCTGCATCACTGCTCGGGGGGGAGAGGGGGAGGGCACACACCTTTTGCGCAGATTCCTTGTTCTACGAAGTCCATTCTAAATGGTCCCTTCTCTTTCAGTGCAAGATAGTCTGAGGTACTAAAGCGCTGCTATCCTGCCTAATACTACTACTACTGTAACTCAAGGCGGCGGTTTTGTAAGGCTGTTAAGAAAGTTACTTTTATATCAGGTTTGGAATAGCTTATTGAGACTGTCGTAGTTCTCAATCTTCTCTCTCCTTTTGCCTTTGCCGTCCCTCTCTTACAACGGTCCCCCCCTCCCCCTTACCCCTATGATCTCCCTTCTCCCTCTCTCCCCCTCCCATCCTTGCCATAGTACGCGTGCAGCTGGCACAAGGTCGCAGCGCCGCAAGTTTTGGCCGGCTCTCTTCTCCGACCTGCTGCAACGTACACCTGTTCTAACCCGCTGCTAGTCGTGGTGTGGTCATCCCTCCACTAGTCGTCACATTGCTGAATGAGAGCTACGTCTCTTTGGGGTCTCGCCAGCATCACAGGACCGCTATTCAGGTTTCAGGTGTGATCGGTGTGCTCCTCCTGCAGTGTAGTTTATTTATTTACCACGACTGCGGGGCCATAGGCTAGTGTAGTAGTGAAACGACTGTATTCTTCAAATTACTCGCTAACACTTGCTTCATGAGGTTTTGGGAAATGAAGCATGATAATTAGAAGTAATGAGGGATTTGATATGAGAATTTTGCTCCGCTGCTGACGGTTTCAACTGCTGTTGTTATGAGGCAGTTACAGCTGCCCGCACTCTGCTGAGCGCGGCACTGCTTTGTTGAATTATTACCTTTAACTTTTAGTTACACTTGGTTTCGGTCACTCAGTGAACGAAGGAAGAAACACAGGGACAGGTTTCACTAGAGCGTTTAAGCATCTGAGAGCTAGGTCACTTGATGACCATGTATAATTATTTGATACCTAGTGGTCGAGTGGGTGAACCACTGCTGCGTTCCTTCGGTTCCAAGTGTTGATCACGTTACAGGTACGAAATGTGTTGGGTGTTCCATGGAGAAGGCCGAATTTTAATAGGGACACACTTTAAAATGCCTTGAAGTTTTGAGGTGTTTATCTCATGTTTTCCTTCTCTCTGCACTCCGATTTTTATTTCTCATTTAGAGTAGATATGTGAGGCGCGTCATGGAGCAGTCTACAACTGATCAAAGCTTTGTCGTGAAAACTAGTCAAATTCGTCGTCCTTGTGGAACACACCATAGTGTGGTACACAGCTACGTGAGTCGCTGAGTGAGAGTTGACGGTTGTGCAGATCTCAAATTTTGGCGGTTGCTCCGTGTGACTCGATCCAATCACAAGCTATTGGTCTCCTCCTTTCGTGAGTTTTCTTCGGCTGCTATACATGCGCTATTTGGGGCAAGCGCAGCAGCGCACTACTTCTTTCCTGTGTTGTAACATTGATGGAGTCAGCTTTGTAGTTCATATGACTCAAAAATTATTATACCGTTTAATTTTTTCTGGCTTCGTATGCCTTCAAGCGTAATTGGAGTGAAAGCGAGGTTATCAGGTGTGTCGTAAGGTCCAGAGGAAAAGAAATTCAGTAGAAATATATGTTTTAGGCTTACAGATGGGGGCGACCGCTGAACTCGAACAGGTGGTTCGTCACGCTGCACTGATTACGCGCGACCTCCGTCGCTGCCGTCCCTTCTGCAGCTGTGTGGGGCTGTTCCAACTGCCCTTGCAGGCTTTGTTCCGTTACCAATATAAAATATAGTATGACAGTCAATTGTACTGGTTACACACTACCCAATTCAACTTTCTCGCTGGCCCGTCGATACAGTTATAAAATTGATAAAAATACGTCGATTTCCAAAGTTATAGATAATTATAAACAGTCTGGCAAAAAAGTTAGACCGGCTAGTTGAAATTCTTTATGACATCGTTGAAAATAATGCACATGTTATGGAATTCCGGCAGAAACAGGACATACTAGGTCGAGTGATAACTTCTAGCACATTTAGAATTATTTCGAGCGTGATAAAAGAAAACCATGACGAGTAGCTAAGTACCAGAAGGGTGCGACGTGAATGAAAGCGGACCTATCGGTAGAAATGAAATGGGCTGCCATAATGGGGAATGGTACTGAAAGTGAGAGTGCTGTTTCATGTCGGGAGAGCCATCTGCTCCGCGGGAAGCGCTCTGCTGCTGATCAAAATTTCGCCGTGAATTTGTTCGTGGCTGTGCGAGATCTAGATGCTGTAACTGCTGTTCCGATATCTCAGATCCTGCTAAAGAATGCCCAAATTCAGGCAAGTTTTTGTTTCATTGAAGATCAATATGGTCTATCAATGGATCTTTCTCTCTCATCGATACAACTGATAATTCTATTAGTCTTTTCAACCCGTCCGTAAGTTTATCAAAAAGACAATCCATTTCATGAAGTAGCCGTGTTGCCTCATTTCGCTAAGCGACTCTTGGGAGTAGAAAACCGTCAGTACCGTACTGACATAGAAGCTTGGCGCGTACAAAACTTGAATAATGTCCTTGTCACTATGGTGCGAGTTATTTTTTCCGATTCTCGGAGCCTGGTACAAGATCCGTGGCAAGAGGACGTGTTTGTGCAACTGCGGACGTGAAAGGCTGGTGCCAGGTTTCAACACAGACTGCCTTGTCTGTCCAGCGCGCTCTTCTCTCAGTCGTAGCAGTGAGCGAGGGAGAGAGAACCGAGAGAAAACGTGGTTGTTAAAACTTCATTGCTTTAGCTCTCCAACACTTGCTTGTGAACAAAACTTTGTTGTTATCCTTTCTAATCTATGTTTGTTCATTACATTAAATCGACGTTCTTTTTGTATGTTTGGCGAAGGCAGTTATCTCTCTTAGGCTGATTTTCATTTGTTTTCATCTCATTTTATTAGAGAGAGAGAGAGGGAGGGAGGGAGGGAGGGACGAGGGGATTAATCAGTAGGTGAGGAGCAACAGAGAGGAGGGGACGTGCACAAATGGGTTCTCTGGAGGTTACTGCAATTATATTTTTGTATTATTTTCTGCCATGTGCAGTCGGGCGGCCTGTAAGAATGGGATGCGCGTGTACTCGTGCGTGAGGGAGGAGGTTAGAAGATATGAAAGTAAATGTTCCCGTCATAGGTTTTGTATAGATTTTTCATTTGTATATTCATAAAAGAAGAGTTGAAATGTGATGTTTTTCTCTTTTTTTCATGAGAACGTTGACAAATGCTAGAATATTTTTGACGAGCCACCTAGTAATACACGGTCTCGAAGTTGCGAATTTAAATGACTACTCCGCGCCCTAGAATTTCCAGCTACATAGGCCATCGGATAAAATTGTCACTGACGTAGGCTGCGTCGAGGAAGGGGGGGAATGACGGCCGTAAAACTTTTTTTTCACCGCAGGTACATTTCTGAATGCGATCAAACAAATGCTTTATTATTTAAGTCGAGACACGTATGTAAACGAACGAGAATGTGATGTATGTCCTGAGGGAAGACCTAGGCTCAAGTGTGTGGGAGTTGGAGATCTATAGTAAGTAAGGAGGGCTGTGTGCGGGGACTGGGAGACCAGGGGGCCACCCAGGCTGCTCCCCTCGGCCTGCACCATTGCCGCGCCGACCGAGCTCTTCTGAACAAGCCACCGCGTCTGCCACTCCTCCTGCACCAGAGATAAAATAGTCCGGCTGGCCTCCTGGTCTGCGTTATCTTCCAGTATCTTACTTCGTTTGAAAGCACTAATGTTTCCATCACTTGGCCTGAGAGCGTAAACGTATCATGCTGCTGTTTTTCAAAGCGTTTGTCGTCGATTGATTCTAAGTCGAAAAATAATGAAGAAATGTGACACTTCAGTAATTATAGACGATCCAAATAAGCCACACCGTCCAACTCCATTCCCAAATAACTATAATTGATCGTTACAACTTGAGCTACTGCTTTTCCTATTCGTCGTGTTGTCAGTACACAGACTATTAGCGTACAGCTGCTCCAGCCGTAGAGTTGCTCGCACTTCGCCTGCCACCTGTTGATGGCGCACAGCTCTTGGGGGCCACCGACGGGCTCGTGCCGCTCCGTGTTTTAGGGTCGAATTTGTGTAGACGCGTGCATCACGTGGGACTTCTTTGACGGCCTGCAACTCGTGCACCCAGGTGAGAGTGGATACACGTTTAGACCGCTCATTGTATTAGGCTACGGAGCATGTCTTGTTACTCGTCCGTCTTAGCAATATTTTTTTTCTATTGAAGTAATCAAGGGTTGTTCACATTTTCTGTTAGTGGTAGACTGTAATTTTTACTCTTCATTATATATTTTTGTCTTTTTACTTGATAGTTTGTGTTAGTGGTAGACCGTAATTATTGATGAATATCGCTACTTGGCGTTTCCACTCATTTCTTTGCCGAAGATGTCAAACTCTAGCTGCACTTCCCCTTTTAATACCGAGTTTGATGGAAGACTTTCAGGATGTTACAATTTTTCGCTTCGTCAGTTGTAACAGGCGTCGGTGACCTTTAATTTGTATACACTTTTCTGTAATTGATTCGTTTTCTATCAGTTCTCTTCTCAAATTAGTGTTGCTTGAAACGTAACCTCCAACTGTTGACTCTGCCGTCATTATCCTGTATGAAAGTTCACCAAATGGCGTAAACTATTCGTGAAAAATGTCATTAAAAATTCGTCACATCATTCGAAATTTGAAGGTTGATTCCGTGCTTGGCTTCTTGGGAATGTAAGGGAGTCTGTGATCAGCAGGTGGATGTGCCATGCAAATGTTGTATTTTGTGGTGGAAAGATTTAGGGCAATATTTGAACAAGCCACTTGGATGACGGAGAGATGGGTGGGGTGCGCGAGGCAAGTGTGTCTTGCAGCGTCACGTGTGTCTTGCAGCGTCACGTGTGTCTTGCAGCGTCACGTGTGTTTTGCAGCGTCACGTGTCCTCAACGGCGACAGGTAGCACCCACGTGCTGTTTACATTCGTCATGAGCCCATCACTTTCATAGCTCGTACATTATGCTAATTTCCCATGGTACCATAGTTCAAAGAATGTACGTGTTCCCTCTTTCATTTTCTATTGTTAGAAAACGGTTAGTTTAAAAGTACCTGCTGTACCGAGTTTCATCTCAGGGTACGTCAATATGAAGCGTAAGAAATAAAAGGGAACTGAACATTTTTCTCACTGAATGGGATTCCCTCTATATTTTAGTTTTTTTCTAGGATTCACTCACTACTTACGGCAGAAAAATCAACTCATGGTGCTGTATCTTTGAATGTATACACTTTGTAGCTCGAAACATTATATTTTTCTATCTCTAGTAGCGTTGTTCCTTAATTAAGGTATTTCTGAGTGGTTCCTGCGTCTGTTGGAACACTTGCTGTAGAGCTCTTGTATGACTGCTTTACCCATCAGTCGAACACTCTGCTCTATCGTTGGGAGTTTCTGATATTGTGTCCAGCATCTGACGCGACAGAAACCCAAGCCTCGAAAGTGCAGCACCCGTGCCATGCTGCGTTGCCTCTTGAGCAATAACGGACTATTACTGAAACAGTGCTCTCCAAATTCACGACCAATTTTCCTTGTATTTACTGTACGAAACATGACGAATGAAGAAATACGAAGAATAAAGTATATTCAGAAGCAGAAACTGATTTGTTTTATGTAACAGAAAGTAACTGTTTCAAGCGAAACAGTTGCTTTCTGTTACATAAAACAAATCAGCGTTTGAGAGAGAACCGTTTGGCCTTAATTTTGTACCAAAGAAACAACGCTGTTGATTGACTCGAGACTTCTGTCTGTGCTGACTGGTACATGAGCGGCCTTCAAGTCACTGCCCTCAGGGAGCATACTCTGAGGTTAGGCAAAACGGTTGGGTTAGTTAGCTTGCTCTATCGTATGCTAGGAGACACTGTTAGGGTACTTCAGCTATAGATCGGTCTTCGGGAATTTTATTTTTAATGTACCCTTTGCTTCTTTCTATTTCCACACCTTCTTTGCTATCTCTTTTTTGACTTTTCTTTCTCTTCATTTTTAACTCGCTCTTTCTATGCGCAAGGAATCGATCCTGTGTGGGAACGCACCATGTGCATAGAATCCTCGTTTTTTAATTCATACTAAATGGTCCCTTCTTTTTTAGTGCGACATAATCAGAGTCACTGAAGCGCTGCAATCTACACCAACTACGAATTCTAAAGTGACTGGAGTCCCCAAAATGGCACTGTTATGTTGTTCAGCAATGGATAGGCCTTCGAGACTACTATCTTTCGTGTCCTCTTTGCGTCTTTCCATTTTTCATGCCATATTCGCTGACTATTATTTTTTTTCCTTTTCTTTTTTAATTTACCGTTTCTATGCGCTGGGAATCCTGCGTAGATTCCACGTTCGATGAAGTCCATGCTAAGTAGTTTCTGCTTACGGCTCTCTTGAGATTACCTCTGATGTCACTCGGGAGCGTTAAACTAATTAACTAAGATAATAATAGTAATAATAATTCAAATCACTACCCTTCATGTGCTCTATTGCTGTAGATTCTTAAAGCCGTTCGCCAATCGGTAGGTCTACAGTGGAGCGAGAAAAGTCGTAGTGGTCATTTTCCGAGTAGGAGAGAGGATGGGGTTCAGGCTGTGCCCTTCACGCACCTGCTGGCTCTGGGATGCATTCGCTGCCTCTCGTCGTTATCTCAGTTTGCTCTGAGATAGATGGACTTGATTATTCCTCCGCATATTTGTCATCTTGATTACGGGCAACTGTGGCGAGTTTATAACAATCCTCGCTTCTTTGCTGTGTGCGTTATTTGTAATGAATCTTAAATGCACGGAAATGAAGGAATAAAAAGCGATAAATAAAAAATCTTTTAACGTTTATGTATGTATACCTTTACCGAAATCCATTCGTTGAAGTTGTGGTTTGAGGGAAAATCAATGCCGACCGAGAAGTCTTTGTTTCTACTTCTTTTCCACCGGATTATAGTCTAGTGCCTAGAGATCTGTGGATTTTGTTTCAATTTCAATATCCGCGGGTGCAGATGCGAATGTGTTTTTTTTTGTGTTGAGTTATGAAAAAAAAGTTTCAGCCGCGGATGATGAAAGAAAATAGTTGTGATGTCTGAAAAATTTCTTCAATGGATTCAACTAATGAATGAATTAGTTAAGTAATTTAGTGAGCTCATAAATTAAATTATGCTATGAAAAATTATTACAAAAATAGCCCAAATTAAAAAATAACAGCATTGAGTGACTTCATCAACTGCGTTACCAGGACACGGGACGAGAACACAACTCCAATGCACCCCACCAACCTCTTTCTCCAGCCGCCACCCAGTCTGAAAAGGCTGCTACCTTCATTCAATACTGGTGTGCAGACCACCTGGACCACACTGCGTAAACGTAGGACCACAACTAATGAAACACTGTGACAACTGACAACACTCCCTCATAAGGCCTTACATGTTAACCCTTGTATCCCCCAGTCTGTTCCTCGTACAAGCACGTATCAGTTTTCCACTTTATCCTATGCTTCATGCAAGGGCTGCAAAAAGTATTTATTAAACGTAACGTGAAGTTCAGTTGATTGGTCTCCAGTTATTTACGAAATAAAAAGAAATGCGGCCTTTTACTCTACTAATCCATTATATTTACAACATCCACATGGTGTCAGAATTAAAAATGCGGATGCGGATCTGAAAAATTATGCGGATATCCGCACCACTTCCTCTGGTGACGATAATCTCACTGTTTTTTACTAGCATTTTTGTATCTCCTCTGTGAGTTCCATTCGCTATTCACGAGGAATGGAGAACGGCGTAGAGGTTTCTGTTATAAAAGTGATGTTCTCGTGTGGAGTCATGGAGACCACCGGTAGCGTTCTGAACTGTCCGTATTCTCACTCAAACTGCTATCAAAATTTCCGGAGAGGTTTTTGTTCCATTTACATTATTCGTACGCTCACGTCTTCACGTGTAGTTGACGTAAGGTATCGTCGTAAGGAAGTTGTAGTAATCGATCAATCGTCGCTTGAAAGTACTATTAATCGACGTATCTTCGTATGGAAGATGCATTAATCACCAGAATGTACTCTGAAAGTACCGTTAAATGATGTATCGTCACCTGAAAGTCATAATATTCAACAAATCGTCTGTCACGGGAAAATCGTTAATGGACTGATCATTACTTGAATGTACTTGGAATTGGCATGTTTGCTGTAGTTGCATTAGGGGAGAGGCTCGCGTCGCAATGGAGCTATAACTACCGTGATCAAATTTTGCTGAAAGCTCTAGTATTTTCCATGAGCAAGACCCTGCATTCGCTGTCCAAGAGTGGCTTCATGATTTTTTTTTTTTTTGAGAACTAAGCTGCGTGTCTCACTAGTGCCGGTTCGGAGAGAGTCAGCTACGGTTCAGTGTTCTGCCTTAGTATCAATGGGCGTGAATTCTAATGCTGTGCGTGTTCTGTGTGTTACGTACTCTGTTAATTAATGGCTTGGCTATCCTAGGACCTAAAAGCAGGCCCTTGATGATTCGATTCATCCCAAAACGTCCCGGTACGGAATTAGAATTGAATTTTTCCCTCTTAGTTAATTCATTTGCGTTCTTCTCTTTGAAGAAGAAATGTATTGCAATATAATGCGGGACTCTTAGAGAAATGAAACTTAACTTTAGATAGGGAACGAGTGATGTGCCGTTTTATTTCGTTCCACATGTTGGGCTGAGATGAACAGCATCCTCCTCTCCCCGCTCTCACTGCCGCCCGTGGGGGGGGGGGCCTTAGCGATCCATACGGCGCTCCGGCGGCCGACCGTGCGGCGCCGACTCTGCTATTGCGAGCTGTGCCGCCACCACCTCCCTGGTGTTGGTGGGGCTCCCGTGCCGCCACCACCTCCCTGGTGTTGGTGGTGCTCCCGTGCCGCCACCACCTCCCTGGTGTTGGTGGTGGCGTGTTCTGGTGGGGTGCTCTGGTGTGGGGCTGTGGTGGGGTGCTCTGGTGGGGTGCTCCCGTGTGGTGTTCTGGTGATGGGCTCTGGTGTGGGATTCATTTGTTGCTCTTGTTGCGCTGTTATTGTGCTCTTGAGGTATTCTTATGGTCTTGTGGTGCTGTTGCTCTTGTGTGGTGCTCTTACGCTGTTCTTCAGTGTTGCTGCTCTTGTGTGGTGCTCATGTTTTTATAGTAGTGCTCTTGCTGCTCCTGTACTTATGCTCTTCTTGCTCTTATGATACTATTTTTGCTTTTATGTTTTTACTGAAGTAATGCTGCTCTTGCTCTCATACGGACGTTGCTTTTCTCATGCTGTTGTTGGTCTTCTATGCTTTTGTAAGTGTAATGGAGTACCGATTTGTAGTACGCCTTGACGCCCATCATGCAATTGATCCTGCTTCTTGTTGGGCTCCAGGGCGTGCGAGTACCGTGTCACACTCACAGCTGGGGAGTTAGGGTTCGACTCTCGGCTGGAGCAAACTGATTTGTACAGAACAACGGAGTGCTTCCCTTGGAAAAGGAAGCTTAACCCTCACTCACGAGTCAGCAGTTATAAGACATTGAACCCTAACGATGTACTGAATGTCGAACTGTGTTCGAATTGATAAAGGTAATAAAGTTTCTTGCTGTCCTGATTGCAATATTTGCTTCTGCTATGAATTTTTTAGCTTGTAATTATATGTTAACAGTTGGCTGTTGCTGTTGAATTTGTTATTGCCAGCACTATTCCTGCTACTTGTGGCAGTGCTATGTTCTATTACTCACACGATTACTACTGTTGATATCAGCACTCATCTTGCTCCTGTAGGTGGTGGTATTGTTACTCCTAACATCGCTAGTCCTGCTGTTGGTGAGGTATTATTGTTGCTGCACCTAACGGCGTTGAGCTTGATCTAAACCATGCCTTTCTTGTTGATGCTGTTACGTTTGATTTGTTCGTCGCTTTTAGAAATTCCTATCTGGACAAACCTTGATTATTTTTCCTATGTTCTTCCCTCATAGTTTGCTTTTCTCGGCAATTATTTCCCGTAAATTCGTTCCTTACAAAACACGATTGCATGAGCACAGGAGTAAATAAGACTCTGGTTCCCCCTTCGTCTCTCTCACCTCCCTTCACCGTCCTCGTACTTGCCCTCTCTCCCCTCCGTCCCCACACCTCAGCCTCATTTCGCCCGAACTTCCCCTCGCTCCCGAAATCTCTTCTTCATCTTTGTTTTTGCTCGCTGTCGTTTGACAGCCCGCGTGTGCGGGCCCGTGTGAACAGATATCTGCGCTCGTTCTTCGAGCAAATAACTCAGCATAACGATGCAGGTGGTAGTCCCTGTGAATGAAGTTACTCGTTTTACTGGTGCTGCTTCCGTTGTTATATTATTCTTCCCTGTTCTTGTAGTTGTGCTGGCGTTTCCGCGACTGCTGCTCTGCCGCTGCCTCAGTTTTTTGCGGTGCCCTGCGACGCGTCTCAGCTGCCGGCGCTCAGCTCTCGGGGGTGCCAGGAAATGTTCTGCCAAGGCACACCCCCGCTCTGTAAACGGTGCCGGTGCCATTCTTTGTTTAATGGAAGCTGGAAATGAAAATTTTATGCCTCGTCAAAAATGTTATTTCTTGTAGTAAGAAAATCTTTTGGATATCATAGGTTGTGAAATCAACGCTTCCTTAAGGGTTGTGTAATTTGTTTCATCCATTTTATGTCGCCTTATTTGTTCAGTGCATAAAGCTCAGATGAATAATTATATGATCATTTAAAATTTTGCTTCTATTGCCCATGACTTCATAAAATGCATGCAGCTCAATTAATTTTCCACGATTTGATATAAAATCTCACCATCGTAGTTTCGCGAGTCCGTAAAATTGAATTTTCTGCGGCCCTTTATGTGCGGACTTGACGTCCATAGTTCTGATGCAAGCTCTTAGCATGAAACTATCTGGTCTGAAATTACAATGCTCGTGGAAACGTAATTTATACCAAAGATGGCTTACATGATTTACGTTGTTGTTCACATCTTTTAATTGTGTCAAAATTATTCATTATTAATTAGCCCCTTGCCGTCTGTATGGATTTCGAAATCTTTCATACGGATGGTGCCAGTCTGTGATCGCAAGGAGCTAAAAGCAGCCTCAATGCATATACGTGGTGTTAAAAAAACGAGATGTACACACTTTGACAGTAGGCAGAGACACCTGAAATAAACACTTTTTCACGAATGCCAAATATTTCATTACTCATTATTTTCAAGTAACTGAGATTCAAAGTTCAACTTTGATACCCAGTTAACGTTTCTGTTTCTGAAAAATGCCATAATGGTAAATGAAACGAATATCAGAGAAACATTTTATCAAACAAACTTTACAATAACTGTTCGAAATGTCTGCGCCCTGCCTCAATGCAGGTCTGGTACCTGTTCCGCATGGATCCCTGGACACGATGCGAAAGCCTTGGTTCTTCTGCAATGTTGAGTGCTGCGACCGCTATCCTGGTGACAAGATCCGTCTCGGACTCCACCGGTGTTTTGCAAGACGATCTCGTGTGGTCCCAGAGAAAGAAATCTAAGGGACTCGTGTCTGGAGATCTTGGAGGCCATGCCGCTAGTCCGTTATGCCCTAGCCACTAGTTAGGAAAGGCGTCGTTAAGATATTGAGGAGCATTCCTGTCGGAATGGACCGAAGCCCCGTCGTGCTGGAATGACATTCGACAGCGATATCTATAGGCACATCCTTCAGCAGTTGAGGCAATACGTCCCTTAGAAACGTGACATAAACTGGTCTATTTACATGAGACGGCATCAGATATGGCCTAACAAGATAGTCGACAATGCCAGCCCAGCATATCGAGACTACACCGATGTTGGCAGTTGAACCGATGCATTTCATGAAAGATGTCCTCTTACATATTGTTTAAGTTATGCGTGTTGGACGTTCCGTTGCATGGTAAAGTGGGTTCGTGGTTGAAAAGAACATGCTTCAAGAAGTTTCATCGTCCTGTTCTTACCTCAGGCACCAAAAACGTGCAAACTGTACACGAGGGATGTTGTCGAACGGGAGCATATTCTGAACTGACTGAAAATTGTAAGGATGTAGATTGTAGTCATAGAGAACATGCTGTACGTCGACGTGGTTTGATATTCCTAAGTTACATGCTGCAGCTCAGATGACTCGCAGGAGGGCTGCCACAGAAGTATTGCAACGCCTCGTCCTCAACTAGATCGCGAAATTCCTTGGACTGCCAGAACATCTTCTGTTCACGTAGTAGCTTTCTTGCTCGTGTGGACGACGATGTATGTTTGCTAACATGCGATGTTCGTGTGAATGTCGATTGAGAAAACTCCTGATACAGCTTAGCAGCGCCGTTGTCATTGCTGTTGGCCTCGACGTAAGCCCTGTGCATATCGTCCATTTCTTCATCTGACAATGAGTGCCATGGTGTTAACGCGATGTCGTAGTCTAAACTGATTCGAAACACTAGGGAATCGAGTGTTGCCAGATTTAAAAGTACCATTTCATTTGAAATTCACATTTTATTGGAGATACGAAAATGTGGCAAACTGCGGATCAAGTTTAAATATTAAACGTCCGTGTCTTCGAAACAAACGAGTTTTAAAATATTGGGTATTCGTTAGAAGGTGTTCATTTTACCTGTCCTTGCCTACTGTATAATTTTATACACTTCGCACCACTTTTTAACACCAAGAATAAATAAAGCTGAAACTAATATTTTTGTAATTAATTCGTGCAATTTGTAATTAATTAATTTTATTCGGCTTTAAAGGCTATGCAGTTTTTAAGGCACATGACAGTACGCTTACCCCGCTCCACTCACACCTCCATCCGCTCTCCATCTCTCTTCATCGTCTACCCTCCCGTTATCTCTTGTAGATACATCACGCTTAGTAAGGAAGCCCGAGATACGGTGCGTTAGTTTGTCAGTTGGGCATACTCGCTCTGACGAGCAAGTGTATGAGTGCTTGTGGCGTTCTGAACTTTCTCTGCTTGCGCAGCAGGTGTGCAGCGCTTTAGGACAGTGCTTCAAGAATTGGTTGTTCATTTTCTGATTGTGTTGCCTCATCGGACATCTCGACATCTGCTTTCAATTTACTCTGTGAAGAGGTATGAGGTTCTCATGTCTTGCACCTGACCAGACCGTCGCCGCCGCAGAAATACTACGCTGATAGGAGGCCCCAGGAGGACTGACGTGCTACGGCCAGGTTAATTTAATACTTTTATATTTACTATTACACCTGTCAAATTGAAATTTGATGTTTTTCGTAAACATTTTGTATGAGAATAAATTATTTTTATTTTCTGCCCTGCCAATAAAAGTCTCGGCTGCACCATTGGTGGTAGTCCATTTTATGCTTGCTCAACTGCACATGTCATTGAAAGAGTCCAAGAACATTGGACAGCATAACCTTGCGTGATGACTCACTCGCATGATTCAAGCTCAAGTTTTTGAAGCTCGAGTTTTATCAAGAGGCGTGAAGGGGTTCTAGCTTAACTGATACAGCGTACTTGTGTACTGAGCGAGCATGTGAGCTCAGTTGAGAGTCCAACATTACGTAGTGTCTCATGACTTTATCGCGCTTGCACGCTCTGTGTGAGTATTGTAAAATAAATGCTTGATATTTACCTCACTTTCTAGTCTATGCCTGCGTGCGCTCTACTTATAGACGGCAAATTTCAGGGCAATTTCGGTTGCACGCCTCATTTCAGGAGTGGGTCATCCTGAGCTTTACTTATGACGAACTTTCTTTTGTTCCGAAGCTCATTTGTTGCTTCGCTTCACGATGGAATCCAAGCCACTGTCAGTCATTAGATTGGAACTCTTGCGAATCGTAAAGGTTCGTGTCGAAATTATTCACAAAAAACAAGTCAACTGGTTAACTGGAACCCAGGACATTACAGGGTGTCCCACACAAACGTCCCCAATTTTTATGTAAATAATGCCTCCAGTTCATATTGAGATATTTTGAGTCGGTTTTATGTTATTGGAAGTTTTGTTTTTAATTTGGATTAAATACAATTGTTAATTACAGAATATCTACTGCACAGTTGAAAGTTGAATGAACAAGGGTGGAACACGCTTTGTGAAAAAAAATCATTGAAATAACATAGACATTTTTTTATTTCCAGCTTTCTAAGCAACAAAACTAAATTCTAACAATAAAACAGTAAATCAAACTTAATAAATGAAACACAACTCAACATATAGTATCCTTCAACATGACGGCCGCCCCTCTCAAGTGAAGTATTACCTCGATTGACCATAGCGCAAACTGCTCTCCGAATCATTGCTCGATCATCCTTCAATTCTTGAAATACGTCCTCTACTCGTTTTCGTATTATCTGCAATGTTTGAGGTGGCGTTCTAAATACCCGATCCTTAACATGTCCCCAAAGGAAAAGATCGCATGGGGTTAGGTCTGGGCTTTTTGGTGGCCACTCAACTTCAAATCCTAATGCTAGTACACGCTGCTCGAATACTTCTCGTAACTTAACTTTGATTACGTTGTGTCGATGAGCTGGTGCTCCGTCTTGCTGGAACCAAATGTGCCTGAATTGATTGCAGTTATAAACCAGTAATGATGGAATTATTAATTCATTTTTCATTTGTAAATAAAGTTCTCCTGTCACATTTACTTTATAAAAGAAGGGCCGGTACAATAACAGTTCCACCGTCGCGGAGACCCGCCCATACACACAGCTTTTCTTTTCGTATGATTTTTTCAAAAACATTTTCTTTTGAGTGAATTAATGGACCCAAAACCTTGTATTATGAGTATTGACCCTTCAATTCATTGAAAATGTTGCCGCATCAGTGACTACTAATCTCTCGATTGACCTTGGTTCTTGTGCGGTAATCCAATTACGATACACTATTTGCCTTGCGTAGTCCAGGGGGCGGTAAACTGATGTTTTATTTGCATTTTGTAGGGATGAACACGAATATCTTTCTTTAAAATTCTTTGGAATGATGTCTTTGTAAGACCGCTTTCGTTGTCTTACAGAAGTTCGAGGATTTTATGTAATCAATTGTCGCGATATTTCAATATTATCTTCAGTTCTTTGTGTTATTCTTCCTGTGGGTTCCATGGTGTAGTGGTAGTGTGATGTCCTCGTAACCGAGAGGACCCCGGTTCGAACCTTGGCTCAGGAAGGTATTTTCACGTTACCAGGGAGTGCTTCCATTAGAAAAGGAAGTTTAATCCACTCAGTCCTCACATCCCTCACCACACCAGTAGTTGTATGGCATTGAAAACTCAACGGTAAAACGTGTTGGAATTAAAAAGATTCCTGAATTTTCTTGGTTTCTGTTCACAATACTTCCATGTTCATTGAATTTCTTTACTGTTCGATAAATCGTTTTCTTGTCGGGGGAGTTTCTTTCGGGAAACTTTTCAATAGAAGCTCTTCGAACTTGTTCACAGCTTTTAGTGGCTTTAAATTTTAAGACAATGAAAATGCTTTGATCTTTAGGCAACTGCATTTTAGGGGTCTTCAACTGCTGAAAATAAAGAGGTACATTTCTGACTCGCAAATGGTTTAAATACTCGAGCGTATGTAGGATGCAACATCTCAATTTGAACTGGATGTGTAATTTATATAAAAATAGGGGATATTTTTGTAGGACCCCCTGCATAGTACCATCACCACTAGCTACTGTACAGCTGAGAGTGCTAGTGGCTGTAATCTTTGGTTATTGTACAGCTTTGAGTGCTACTGGCCATCACCATTGGTTACTTTACATCTGGTGATTGCTAGTAGCCGTCACAACTGGTTATTGTCTAGCTATAACCGTTAGTGGGCGCCACCGCTGGTTACTTTGTATAATTCATATACAGAGTGCGGCAAGATGATTCAATACATTCGTTGGTTTAATATATGCGAAATAAAAAATGAACATAAGTATTTCTTACCTGTAACAAAATATATCGATGTACTTCAAGAATTTTATGTGTGACAAGCACCTGCTGATGCAAACGCTAACAGCTTCAGGAGGAGACGCTGGAGGGGATTGAGATTCAACATGCCTCGGAGACAGGAGACAGGTTGACTTTCCGAGCTGATCTTGTAACTTCAACTCCATTTCAAATTTTCATGTAAACTAAAAATGGAGCTAAAAATGAAACTAAACGAAGCTGAAAATGAACGTGAAATTAAATGAAACTCATGTGGTATCCGTATTGTACACAAAGGCTAGTAAACAAAACATTACAAATACTGACTATATAAATTTTAAGACTTGCTAGACAACACTTGACCCGTTGGGTCAAGTAAAATTTATCAAATTCTAACCGTATCCAGAACTATATCCTATGCAGTCAAGTCGGTATCCACAATACAGGATTAAACGAAGAGTATAAATTTCGAATATCTCAGATCCGACAGACAAAAACGTGTGCACGGTTTCAAGCAAGCAAACAAGCAAGACGACCAGGGTTTGAGTATTATACTAGACTAGATAGATATAAAACGACTCTGCTTCACTGCTGAGAACGCTTGTGAGGTTGTACCATGGAAATTATTAATAATAATTAGCCGAATCCTTCGTAATACCAAAATTTTTCATGATGAAAGGACCACTCGAGGAAATCTCGGAGTTTTCTGGATGAATTCAAATGCAATCTCGTTTAAGAAAAATTTCATTGGGTACCCTTCAGGGCGCATAGGATAAAGAATATATTTCGTATATTGTATGCATGAGNGGGGGGACGGCTCTGTTGTTACCTTAGTTATAGATGGGCCTTCGGGACTTCCGCCTTTCGTGCTCGCTGTACTTCAATTTGCACATCTTCTGTACTATCTTTTCTCTTTTTTTTCTTTCTCTTCATTCTGAACTCGTTCCTAAGCGCATAGGGCCCTTGGTGGGAGCACACCTTGCCCCTATACCCATGCCCTGTCCCCGTTTCTATAGGGTGGCCCTAAAGTAAGGTACTCGTACACTTTCATGAAATTGTGTCCTAAACATTTGTTAACGTATCAGTGCTACCGATATCAGCGAGGGTACTTTAGTTTTGGTCCACCGTCACTAAATGGTCCCTCCTCTTTCGGTGCAACGTAGTCTGAGCCACTGAAATGTTGCAATCTATACCACTACTTCAACTTCTTTCATTGACCATGAAAAATGTTGCTGATGCGGTATACAGCCATACATTGGATGCGGATGTGTGTACAAATTTATGGTGGGTGCTGCTAATTTTTCCTATCGAATTCTTGAGAAGCGAGGCACGCAGAGCGAAGAAGTACTGTACAGTACTGTACAGTATGTCCCACAAAAAACCGAACCCTCTTTTTGAAGGATTATTTTGCCAGAAATTAAATGTTTATGGTATGCCTATGATATTACTGATTCGAGAAATAAATACTCGGTTCGGGATTTTGTGGGACATACTGTATAGTAATACGCCAAGTTTGTGTTTTTTGTGTAATCATTTATTTACTCACTGAAGTTTTTTAAATGAGAAAACTCACGGGTCCAGATACGGATTCCAAATTAGTGAAACTCTGAGGAGTCATTCCGTATCAGTGATACAATATATTTCATGACTTCTTATAAGATCTACCTGCATTTTTGACTGCACGAGGACTCTAGTATGTAAATAATTTCAATGCTGAATGAAGCAATGCTGCCTGTAGCCGTGCTGCTGCTGCTGCTGCTGCTGCTGCTGCTGCTGGCCCCCCGCGCGTCCCCGGCGCTGCCTTGGTCCCGATAGCGCAGTGGCCGGTGGTCGCGCAGCTCACATGTGAGCAGGCCAAAGGAAGCGTTTCCTTTCGCTTTATCTTCTCCACCATCCTCTTCGTCGCTAGAGAAGAGATCCACATGGTCGTCCTTTACGGTCATACGAGTCTTCTGGTTACAGTACTTTGGATTGTTGTATTTTCGATAGAAATTTATAATTCCTTTTGGTACCTTCTATGACATGCCAACTCGCTTCGTTTGATTTTATATGGGTACTCCATTTGTAACTCGTGAGTGGCTCAGGAATTCCAGGGTCGTATGGTGCAATGTGATACGTGAAGTAGTGGACGCTTTGGACTACTGCATTTTTGATTGCTAATGTGAAACCTTTCTTATCCCGTGCATGACACCCGTTAAGATCTACTACTTATTGAGTGTCACTGCGTGCCCCTTTGCTCCTACCCCGTCGTAGGAGCGTCCATTGACCCTAGTGAGAGCTGGACACGAGTTGTGTTCGCCGGTTTAGTGATCGGCACACTTATTGATTTTTCTGTTGATGCTGGTGGAGGTGTACAGTCATGCTGCTGCTATTGCTGGTGGTGGTGTACAGCCATGCTGCTGCTATTGCTGGTGGTGGTGTACAGTTATAAATGCCACTCTTGCTGCCGTGGGGCCACAGTCAGTCAACGACACAGAACTCGTCAGTGGTGCCGTAGGGGTCAGTCGTGCTGCCGTAGGGGTCAGTCGTGCTGCCGTAGGGGCCACAGTCAGCCATCGACACAGAACTCGTCAGTGGTGCCGTAGGGGCCACCGTCAGCCATCGACACAGAACTCGTCAGTGGTGCCGTAGGGGTCAGTCGTGCTGCCGTAGGGGCCACAGTCAGTCAACGACACAGAACTCGTCAGTGGTGCCGTAGGGGCCACCGTCAGCCAGCGACACAGAACTCGTCAGTGGTGCCGTAGGGGCCACCGTCAGCCAGCGACCCAGCTCGTCAGTGGTGCCGTAGGACCCTCTCATGGGAGCCGCAGTCCCGCGGGTGCCTCCTACTCGGTCACCCAACACCGCCGGCCTGGGCGACCTCGTTAGCGGACGGCGGAGCGCGGTCCTGCCGTCACAGCGCTTCATTATTGCAGTTATTGCTGCTGGTGTCGCTGTGGGCCAACACCTCGGGTCCTTGTTGGCACTCTCGTCTCGTCGTGAACTAAACCCCTGCTAACAACTGATCATTTCTCCGGCCTTTTGATATCCATTCTGTTTACATTGGAAAAAGTCGAGTTTTTCGTCATTCTGTTCTGACACTGTTATGTGTTTCGAGTGTTCTTCACAACTGTAAAAACATGCAAAAGAGAACGTTGCAAATTTGATTGTGAAGCCAATGGTTGCGAGAAGGGAAGCTAGGACCCGTATCTTATTCTCCATATAATGTGTTGAAATCGAAAAATCGTTTCTCCTTATGAATGCTATGTTTAACTTTGTCAAGACGAATCGGAGTTTGCTCTGTTCCATCTAGCTTTCTTACGTGCTTCATGAAGACCAGTCATAGTCTGCCCCATTAAGCTTTTTAAATTACTTCGTCAAGACAAGTCATAGTCTGCCCCATCAAGCTTTCTAAATTGCTTCGTCAAGACCAGTCGTTGCTTGTCCTAAAGCGATTTGCTGTGACCAGGCCTACAAAGACATGTTTAATATGATTTGTTAGCATTGTCATGATCTCGAGTTAGGTAAGGCCGTCTTCCTTGGAAAAGGCCATCTATTATTGAACTGATTACATACGTTTGCTGGTGGAGCAAAAGAGCTCTGCGGAGAGTTCCATTGAGGGTACCATCTTTAAAATTTCTAGGAGGGTATATTGTATGCCAACTCAGTGTAAGTGCACATAGGATAATGATACATTGTATTCCATGCTTAAACGGGATACGTAATGCATTAGAAATATGCAGAATATAACCTTCTTCATGTAAATTTGCTTCAATTATTCTCTTCTCGAATTAAGCTCCTTGCATGGAACTCCATGTGTTAGTAGGGGCCTTCCCTGGTAAGTTATGACTACACTTCATGAAGGATTTGTAATCACTCAATTTGGTTGTAGTGCTGTGTATAAGAGGAGCATAAGTTTGTGTTTGTATTTTGCTCAGTAGCAATAATTCTTATCGATGCATCCATGAGCAATTTTTTTTGTACTTGATAACCTTTTGTTCCATGATGCTACACGTCAGATTTTTGTTTTATTAACGTTATTTACACGTCCATAGTAACTTTTGGAACTGTGAATGACCAAGTCAATTTTCTGTTAGATTTTGATTACCTGTGTAAGATTCAATAGATAGTGAATGAAAATGTCTACTATTCTGGCTTGACGGTATCAAGCTGTTGTTTCTGTAACTCGATCCTTGCGAGCTTCTGGTAGAGCTGATAGGGATGTGAATTACTGCCATGTGTGCATATTTTGTTTGTGTTAATTAAATTATGCTTCCCATATCGTTTGTCGTATCTAAAAATGAACTGTACACGTGTACCAGGTGTACTATTATGCTTACATAACTGTGCAAACTACAAAGCTGATCACATGTACCTGTGTGATGTTACCTAACAAGGCTACTGTTAAGTATTACAGGTATCTAGGCACATACACCTCATGAAATCAAATTTCTCTGTGATGCCTGTTGTGAAGTTTATAGCTTATTGCATGAACTTTCTTGCACAGCACCATTCTAAAATGAAAGCTCAACAGATGTGCCTGATGATATGTCATCACCGATACGTGGCTATAGTGAAGTATCACTTGTATCTGGACACATGGATCTCAGGTTAATCCCAATGCTCACACGCGCCTATTTAATTAAGGGCAACGTTATGTTTTGTTGTGTGTACTGCCCTCCAGGAGAGCATAAATTGCTAATAGGGTTACGTTCGTATAGTTTGCATTTTCATTGTAGGCTATTAGAACTGGCGTCTCCATTGGGAGGCACTGATAGGTTACCTCAGCTGTAGATAGGCTTTCGGGACTTCTACCTGTCGTGTCCCCTTTGCTTCTTTCAATCGTCACACCTTCGTCATTTCTTTTTTTTCTTCTTGGGGATTCTGAGTGGGGATATACTTTATGCATAGGTTCCCCGATTTCCATAGCCCATAGTAGTCCTTCTCTTTGCCTTCTTTGGATTATTTTTCATGTGGATTGGGATCTTTTCGCTAACTAATAATCAAACCTTGTGTGCAGGGGCGTCGTGAGACCACCACCCACACCCACCAGACATCGGCCTCCGTGCTCCGGCTTCAGGTCAGTCATGGTTCCGATGCTGGGCGCAGAATCCCAGGCTTGCCTGCGCAGCTATGCCTGGGTGTGAGAGAGTTGCATTAGCGTTCGCCAAATCTTGCTCTGTATGAGTGACTTGCTTGTGTTTAAGGTCTGGTTTTTGAGCTAACTGAAGACAGAAGTAAATTGACTCCATTCTGTTCATCAAAGACTGAAGAACTCAATTCCGTTTATCCTAAGTTACTTCGAGCCAACATATGTCGTGAACATGTGTGTACTGTCCTCACTAGTTACTATCGAGCTGGTGAGTGCTAGTTGTTATCATTAGTCACCATCCAGCTGGTGAGTGCTAGGTGCTATCATCACTAGTTACTATCCAGCTGGTGAGTGCTAGAGACTATCATCGCTAGTTACGACCCGGCCCACGAGTGTTAGTGGCTATCATCACCAGTAGTTACGACACTGGTAGTCAAGAGGTAATTTGTGTTGGCGCCACTGTACCAAAATCAAAATTTGGAGAGCCAATGAAAGCTGCGCTTCTCTCCCTTCTCTCCCCTCACTGTGGGCCAATAGCAGGCCGGTGCCAGCCGCCCGTCGCTCTTCCCTCGACCGCTCGACCAATGGGAGCTTGGCGCCAAAGGGACCACGCCCTCGTTCGTAGCTCTGCTTATTAATTCATTTGCCGTGTTATTTTTTCTTATTTAGGAAGCACAAGGGAGTGGGGTGGAGTGGTGAGGTTCTTTTAGTGTTTTGTTCTGTTCAAGGAAACGCAATTACTATCAGGGAACTGCTCCTGAGAAAATGTTGCTGCTGGTCTTCCCTCTCGCCCTCCTGACGGACGGTCGCGCCGCTCTGCCCTGCTCCTCTTCTCTCTTTCCCTCTCCCCCTTCCTTTTCTTTTTGACTTTGCTGTCATCCTTTATCTCTCTTCTTCATACTAGGTCCTTTTTTTTCTTTTAACTTTTCTCTTAGTTCTTTTCTTTTTTTCCTTGCTCCCTTGCTTCTCTCTTCTCCTTTCTCAATTCCTTCTCTTTCATACGTTTTCCCCCCCTTCCTTCTTTCCTATTCTTCGCCTAACTTTTCAACATCCCTACTGTTGGCCAGTATTTTTTAAACGCACAGTAATTTTTTCTTTTAAATGTTTCACCAGTATGTCTTTTCGATATTCCCTTGGCACTTGAAAAAAGGTAATTCGTTGAGATATGCCATTTAATTTTGTGCTGCAAGTTGCTGGTCTATTTCTTAATGTTCTTGACTTCGAAAAGATCTCAACATTGTTAAAAGAAACAAAGACACTCTAACATCGAGAGTAAACATGGTCATTACCATGTCGCATCCCTGTCGAAATGACTTCGGCACCATCGCCAAAAAATTCCGATCGTCTCAGCAGCTGCTAATCAATTTCATCGATAAATATCCTTATATTGATAAATGTCGATCTGCAGTCCTTATTTGAGCTGCTTCCCATGAAGAATGAGTTCACTTTTCTCATGTTTATCGTTCAGATTTCCTTTCATTCTACCCTTGGCTAGAGGTTATAACCTCATTTTGACTATCTTCTTTCATGACTTGAACGTTATCATGAGGGCTTCAAGGAAATGAGGAACAGTGAAGTCTGCCTTTCTCTCGCATCGCTTCCATTGATCCAATTCTGGGACATATGCTTGAGTCCAGTACGATTGAAGTGTGTTCATAATAAATATCGCTTTTGAACCAACCAGTCATTTAGGGAAATAAATCCTGTTCCTCGTAGAAATGATCATTGATGGAATAAAAACATAAGTACACATCTGGGGTGGCACCCTGCCCTAAATGTGTGGATGAGGCCTCGATCTGTCCCACTTCTCCCAGGGAGTCCCCGCCTGGACCATTTCTGGCGTCTCTTGTCCCTTTTCGATTACGTTGCTAAATCCTTGCCCACGACGTCACTACCGCATTTTACCTCGACTCTTCATTTTTACTCGTTTTTTTTAGTATATTTCCTACAACCTGACTCGTCTTCTCCATTCCTTTCTTATTCAAAATGAATATTTTAGAATAACCCGTGGTTTGTGGACCTGAGTGAAGTAGTGGACTGTTGCTGCGTGCTGCGGTATGCCACAACGTCTCTCTCTCTCGCCCGTCACACGTTCGCTGCCTGCCGCTTGGAACTTGACAGCTAATTTCTAATTTACCTTTTGACGCCCAATTTATTTTACGCAATGAACGAAAGTTTTTGCTAGGTAATGTTCATGTCACGTAGAATGGGTATTTGGCTATCTATTCTCGTAAACAAATTGAATGTAATGTACATCCCAAGATAGACACTGTTAGGTTACTACAGCCCTTGCTAGGCCTTCGGGACTTCGATCTTTCGTGCCCACTTTGCTCCTTTTCATTTTCATGTCTTTCGATTATAATTTTTTGTATTTTCTTTCTCTCCCTTCTTAACTTGCTGTTTCTATGCGTAGAGAATTTTTTGTCGGAACACACGTGCGCATACTTTCCACGTTTTCTACATTACGTAGTAAATGGTCTCTTTTCTTCGCTCTCTTTGTATCACATTTTATATGAATAACGTGCTTTAAACTAGCTAATTATATACCTTGATTGAACGTAACAATATGAACTAATGAATAAAACGCGATTTTTGTGATCATAAATAAAACGTCAAGTAATGTTTAGGATAAAACGATGAAATTTCTTTCCTGTGCTTCTAATTTGTAAAGGAGCGATGGTGTGCATCACTCGAGGTAATTTTAGCATTTATGGTGTCACTTCACATTTGCAGCAGAGTGATGCAGCCGATATTTCAGAGTTCATAAATTATACTAGGAAGTTTAATGATGGCCTGTGTTGCTAGCGTATGTGTTATTGTGAAGCGCAGTAGCCTTTTCTCGAAAGCACTCGTGAGTCAGCTTAATTACTTTCCAGCTTACGTGAATTAGTGTCAAACTGCAAATTTAGTGCAAGATTAATTATTCAGAATCAGGTCCAATAATGCTGGTGCACGTCTAATTATTCGAAGGTGAGCCTCTCAACGCTAATGCCAGCCTTTTTATGCTAGAAACCAACGTGTAGTTTTATAGACGAGAGAGGCTGTACACTTCAGGAACAGCAGCAGCTTCTTTGGCCGTCTTCATCCCTCCCGTTTCGTGCGGACCCTCCCTGCTGCCCTCCGTCACTCCCTCCTTCCTTTGCTCATTGTCCCTCCCTCACCTCACGTCCCGAGGTCCCTCGGCGAAGAGTCGTCCCTCAGTCCCAGTCCGGCTGTGCTGCACAGCAGCAGCTGCCGCTACTTCCCTCACTCGCGACCGCTTCCCTCGCACCACGGTCTCCCTCACTTGTCTCTGTGCCGGGCTTCTGGCAGGTCGCCCTCACGCGCTGTTAAACCCCTCACTACATAGCACGAATCTCAATTTTCCCTCCATCGTCAGGTCACAATAGGTATCAATCTTTCGAGCGTGTAGGGTTAATGCGCACACAGCAGAAACGATTTTGTTGATATTTTACCATATTTGGCACTCTGCGTCCAGTGCGAGGCATAGTGTTCTAAAATATATCGTTTCTAACTGTAATTTTTGAATGAGAACGTGTGTGATTACAGATCGTCTGACTTCTAATGCTTTCATAGCGACCTCGTTAAATTTTTCAAATTTATTAGCTACGAAAGAGGCAGTATGCTGCCTCGATCACACACACTTCACTGCGCAAGTTCTGTCGTAAAAGCGCCGAGGCTGTTACCACATGCCGCTTGTCATCTCGCATCCTTGCACTCGCCTGTAGTTCGTGAGGTCGACGTTTCATCTCGGAGGTCTTAGATCTGCGCTCGCTATCGGTGGTGACTTCCCTCGGATAAATTCTCACTTAATTGCCTTGTGGTATCTCAGAAAGCCTTCACCTTCTTCCGTTCCTATAGTGTGTGGTATCTCTCGTCGGTTTCCTCATGCTGTTAAGCTTATCGTTTCCCATCACGTTCAATTTTCGCGAGACTAGGCGATGTTTTTTTTTTGCCCTGCTCGATTCAGAGAGTTTCTTGATGCTTTCCTGAAAGCCACGTCGTCGAAGTACCGAGCGTACGTTGGAACGCTTATATCTAAACACATAAGCACATTATTATTTACATTAAATTATTTCTAATTGCTCCTTCATTAGCTTACGTTGTATGAGTTCAATTAATTCCTTTCCTTTAGATCTTTGTTTACGCTTCATCTTTGTTTTGACCTTTGAATCTGTTTTGAATTGTGGCTGTACCCTCTCGTTCATTCTGAACTTGGTGCAGTGCATCCTGCATTTCCTTCGCCCCATCCTGCCTTCTGCTTCCCCTAAACGCCCACGTTCGATTGCAGCCTCTTTCTAATTAACGTCATTAACGTCTAGCGAATTAGTGCCTGCAAATTTCCTCGATATTGAGCTAAGCTTTTTACGCTTGCATGTGTTAAAATAGAACCTCATGAACCCCAGCTTCGTGAAAGTCCACGATCCATTTCTGCCTTCCTCAAACCAAAACTTACCCTGAACCTCAGCTCACACCGCTATCCTTGCCAACACCCGTACCTCTACCCACATCCCGCCCCTCTCCTCTTGCCGTGACCTATCCTGCGTGGCCTAGTGAAGTGTTGTGGTCTGGAAAAATCTTCATTATAATTTGCTCGAGTGCTGGTTTTTGTTTTGTTCTGAGAGAGGAAGGAACATTGTGATGGCTTCCACACGTCACAGTACGTGCTGAAATGTTTGATTTTCTCAAATGCATGCAGTGATTTAAGTAATTTGTCTTGCACGTCGACAGTGTTCTGCATACTTATTCTGATTGTTGATTTCTAGTTTATCAGTTGTTTTTATTCGAGTGAAAATTGTTGAACTTCTACCCAAGATCTTAGTAGGAAAGTAGATGGTTATTTTTTGCCACACCCTCGGGTCAAGTTTTGAATGGAATTTTTACGACAAAAATCGAAGTTCCGATATGTAAAGTACTACAATTGAAGAGGCTGCAGTTTGAACACTACAGCGTTTAAAACCTTGTTTCCTACGGTTGAGACTGCCTCTGACTTGCTGAAGAAATTTCATAATACTCCTGGCAACTCACGAGCGAGCCTCTAACTTGAGTGCGACAGCTTGACATTTTACATACCACCTAAACTCTTAAATATCCTCCTTACTTCAATTTATCTCATGTACTTCATTTGGCCTCATTCTATTTGCCTTCCTTCTCTTTAATCCACTCAATTTACCCTCGTTCTTTTCTGATCTACTCTCTATCATGGCCCCTCTCTGGTCCCGAAACATCGCCGCCAAATAGCTCCCGTAACTCGACGTGGCTCCAGACTGGCGCCCCCTGCGCCCCTTCTCCCACCAAGGCTCCATCTGACGTCACAGACAAACTGGCGAATTACTGATCTGGAGCTCAATTTTCGGGAAACGCGGTCCTTCTGGGAAGTGTAGACCTCACCACTCTATTCAATTATCTCAGTAACTGATGTGGAATGTATTCAACGTTCCTTTTCACCCTAGAGTTATGTTTAATTCGCACTTCGAGTTCCATTTAAATTAATTCGAGTTCATACGCTTTCATGCGCGTCTCATCTCAACCGAAGATCTGGCGTGCGCCTGATCTACATCCTAATTTATTTTGTTCTGATCTGATCCAGTTCCGAATTAATTTTTTTCCGTCTCGCGTATTCTAACACGCGTCCTGTTTCCGAATGATGGTCATAGTTAGCGCTTTAAAAATTCCAGCCACTTTTTCGACTACTGCTCACTGTAGAGCTCCAGCTCCAGCCCTCCATGACAGTAGTATGCCTGTTACGGCTGCGACGGTGCAGTTGTTCGCGCATCCCGGCTGCTGCCATCGTGTTCTGTTATGCTTGTGAGTATTGTGCGAATGAAATGAGCTGTTCGAGTCCTATTAATTAATCGAGTATTATGGGGTTCGTGTTAACATTTGAGTCTGAAGCGGAGAAGCTGATTATTGGTTTATGGGCGTCATACTAATTAATGCCTGTCATTGAAAGTTTACTGGTGATGTTTAAAAAAACCCGCTAATTTCGTTATATGAATAAAAATTTCTTTTTTTGCGTGAGGTATTGATCATTGAGGAAATGCAACAGAATAAACATTTACATTTTTGCCGTGCATTTCTAGGTTTCTCCAGCGTCTAGCAGGTTTACGAGATAAGATATCCGCAACCTATCATCTTCTTATCCAGCTCTCTTTATGAAGCTCGAGCCTAGCGAAGAGAAATGACAAATTTTACGTAATTTTTTTCTATCAATTTTGGCTTTTTTTTTTTTTTGAAAAACGATAAATTTTACATGGTTTCCTGTCCCAGGTTTCGCAATTTACGTTTCAGGTAACGACTGAACACATAATTGCACGGGATTAAAGTGGAGAAATAGTGTTGAAGTAACGTATTACATAGCTCGTTACTGATACTGAGTACTCTTTGAGCGCGACGAGATGTATTCGTTATCAGGTGGCCTTTTATGAGGTGAAAATCATAAAGTTCATGTATACTTACGGAGTTAACGGTGACAAAATGTGGGGGAAGTTGTTGGCCTTCGTCTGAATGGGTTCAGTTGTGATTTCGCTCTGAAAAATACTGAAGTTTTATTTTGGCATGAACTAAACACCAAGCTGAAGTATGGTACGGCAGTTGTATTCCGACAATGCAGTGCCAGGAATCAAGTATTTGCACAACCCTATTTGTTACGTTCTTCTCAAATTTCGAGCTCTGGTTTGGGGTAAAGAGTATAGGTAGGTCAGAGAACATATGGTTACTAGGATATGTGAGTAGAAGAGAAACAAATTATTGATAACCAGAAATGATAACGATATTATTGTTTTTCGATTTCTTTTTGCCCAGGTAGGATGTTATACCTCGTGACTGAATTGACTGAACGGTTTTTTTACGTGGCCGATTGGTCCGTGTTCAGGAGAAAGAGATATTTTATCGCTGTCCAACGCTCGTCTCCCTCAGCCTGTTACAACAACCAGCGCTATTTTTCCTGTCTACTTTTTTGAAGCCTGATTAAAGTACTGCTGTTGAGAAACATTTAATCAACGGTTTGTGTCGTGTTCGAACGTAGTACTCATACTAAAAGGAAATGTTAGCGTTACAGGTGGAACCTACACTTACGCTCGCTGTAAAGGTGTTTTTCTCAAGATGAGCTGAATTACCTGTCTATATAGTGCAGCGTCTGCCAGTGGCAGGTATATCTGCGATGTATACGGTATACAATGTTCCATCGCTCGTACAAGTCGAGTAAAGCTGTAATGCAAAGGCATGCGCGATATTCAAGACCGCGGGTCGTAGTTCTCGTATCTAACACGACTCACAGTAGATCTTTTATTTTATGTTAGTGTTTGATTATGGGATTTTACTTACAAAATTTATAAGCCATTTTACTGTTAGGAAATTAATTTAGAAAAAAATTATTCGTTATTTTTTTTACTGTTCGGTGTGTTCGACTATGGAAAGTTGTGTTAGTGAATTTGTATGTTGGTTGATTTTATCAATAGTCGTAGGCCAATATTTATTTAATTTCTTGTAACATGCAAGGCTAACTTGATGCATGAGCTTTGTCTTGATATTTCCGAGTAGAGAGCTCTGTAGAGAAGAGGACATTGGTCACCGCTTTCGTCAAACGACCCCTCAACATTTCTTCGAAGCCGGCAACGTTCAAGCGGAACATCGTCGTCATCGGCGGTGTTCAATTCTATGCCAGTCTGATTAATTACAAGCCCTATTTGTGTCTGGATCACATCGCTGATATGGTTGCTGTGCATTGTTGCAGAGAAATGATATCTAGGAAATGATGATGACTTTCATCATCAGAGGGCGATGACCTGACAATTTATTTTATACTCTTGGTAAAGTGAAGGTTTAAATGACGACGTACCCAATGATATAAAGAAATCATACGTCGCCGATTATCTTTGTAATTCTTGTGTGAGATTTCATCTTCACAACATAGTTGAGAGAACTCTCAATAACCTGATAATCAATTTGCCAATAACTGCCCCGTTTCAAATTGTGGAAATATTGTAGCGTGACTATTTCTTCTTATAGTATAACGTTCTGGGGAATATTGACAAATTGTTGAAATGCATTGACTTTATCCGAATTAAATTAAAACAGAATATTTGCATTGAATTTCACATTACCTAAATTCAGGTGAATATAAACTTCTATGTCGTGGCTCATTAGTGCCCACGTCAAGGACCAGCGTAATCTTTACGAATATACGTCTCCAATTTTCCCGAATGAAAAATTGTGATATCGATGCCGTCGAAGACGTGTTCTCTTTTAGGTTTTAAGCAGTGGTATCGGCGAGAAGAATCTATTATAAGGTATCATGTTGCTTTCGAACTGGGTCTGTGAGCAGAGTTTTTTTAAAGCTCATTTCTGAAAAGCACTTCACACGATCGGTCAATGTCTGAAAATAATCTCGGAAGATACCGAAGTATGGACATCAAATGCTAATCTCGCTCTCGATCCTGGAGTCTTCCTACACTGTTGTCAGACATTGACTGATCACGTGAAAAGCCCTTTACTAAGTAGAGAACATTATGGCCATCATGGATACTGGTACAGTAGCCGGCATGGCTTGTGCGGTTTCGCTGGTGTTCAGTGAGCGAAGATAAATGCACTGTAAAGTAAGATTTTCAAAGAACAAATTGATTCAATGATAAAATGATGTCTTGAGTGGTAACAGAGAATCTTCCGCATTTATGGCGGATACGTTCATCTGAAGAAGATGATAATACTCAACTTAACCTGCCATTGTCATTGCCTAGGCTGAAGAAGCTATGGCAGGGGGTGGTGCATTAAAACAGTCTGTAGTTGACAGTGACTATGTGAAGACAACAACCACGGCGTCCACGTAGGTCGACAGTAACCGTTGACAGGGTAAACAGGAGTTTCCTTATAAATCGCTTTAGTGACGGATACTTTGGTTTTTAAATTAAAATGATCTCAAAAATACAGCAAATACACCAACGATTACCATTTCAAAAAGTTTAGATGAACTTACTTCTTTATTGATATGATGCTGCAAAATTTTGCTCGTAATTTTTCTTGTAGATTTTGCAACGCTCAAAATGCTTGCTACGATGTTCCCGCTAGACGAATTTAAAGTGTTCACGACTGAACTGTCACGTGATAAGCCTGCCTGGACGTCTGGTCTGTGAACTCGACGGGCCCGATGGCATCGGTACTTGTATTTCTGTGAAAGTACAAGTAAAACGGCTCTAGATAGGTGCGCTGCTTGGAATCACCTTCTTGTGTATTTTGAAGACTTGGCGCTACTCGTGGCATAGCGTACATCCGACGTACCCAATATGGCATGGCGCGCTACTCGTGGCATAGCGTCTATCTGACGTACCCAATTTGGCATGGCGCGCTACTCGTGGCATAGCGTCTATCTGACGTACCCAATTTGGCATGGCACTTTGGTTGAAGCTAAGGTATAGCAAGTCACGAGAGTAGCAATCCGAGAATGGGCCGCTTCGCTCTTTCCTGTTGCCCTACTCTATCCTCTCACGCTATGCATAGTTCGAGTGAGATGTGTGTTCTCGTCCCGGTTCGGATAGGTCTGAAATCGGTGTTCAACGGGTGTGTATCCTTAGCAACTCGACACAGTTGTACGTATGGTTAGCTTGATAGATAGGTTGGACTTTTTGTTCTTCTTTTTTCAGTTCTCTGTTTTTACGGAGTGAATCAACTTAGTCGTTAAGAATTGTTGGTTAAACTCTTGTTGAATTCACAGCGTAACTCCACTTTAACAGTTCATCAAATGATAAAGTCCGATGTTTGGTCTATGCTTAATTGATTTCTCAGTTTGGCCTGCGACCTGGAATAGTCTCTTGACATTTTGAGGCAGACCAGTCCGTAGCTACAGAGTAAGGAAAAACCACTCGAGCGCCACCTGCAGTGTCACCCTAATGCTCTCGCACCAAATGAGCCCATTTGTCTTCATTGCGACGTACGCCCTGCTGCGCACTGTGCGCCCCGCGCTAGACGCGCCCTTCTTTTTAACATGAGCACCCATTGCTCCTTTAGATGTTTTGGGTTGGCAGCATACATCGTGTTGGACGCCGTGCCTGTTCCAGGGTAGGTTGCGGTCACTTCTCCAGCCACAGGTCCTGCCACGAACCTGATACGCCTCTTGTCTGGAGGTGCTACTGACGTGTCCCACCCAATGCACACATATCCACGAATTCTGTGCAGATTAGAGGTGTTTAGTGGAGTCTTTCCCACAGTATTATGCCATTTAAAAAAGTTAGCGTGACGATAGGGAAGTGTTTTACAGAATTGGAAGTTTGTATTGTTTGTTGTATTTCACCCTTTACAGATTGACTGATGCAAATGTATAGTTATTTCCTCATTATGAGAATAAAGATTATTTATTTGTTTGCAAATTGGAGAGTGAATGATCCTAACTAATGTATAGTTTTCAAATTGCCACTCCCTCAGGGGGCATTGGATGGGCCGTAGGCAATAGGGTTAAATTAGTTAAGTTTGTTTATCTTATGCTATGGAAACTGGCGTCTCTAGTGTTCACTGATAGGTTACCGCAGTTCTAGCTAGGCCTTCGGGACTTCTATCTTTCGCACCTATTTTGCTTCTTTCCATTTTCATGCCGTCTCTGAATTATCTTCATCTGTTCTTCCTTTTCCATTTTAATTTTCCGTTTCTAGGCACAGTGAATCTTGCGTGGGAACACTCGTGTGCATATGTATTCCGCGTTTTCAGGAGTCCATTCTAAATGGTCCCTTCTTTTCCCTCTTTTTCCCCTCAGAGGGCATAGGATAGGCCATAGGCAATAGAGGTAGGTTAGTTAGGTTTGCCTATCCTATGCTATGGGGACTAGCGCCCCCAGGGGAGTACTGCTAGGGTACCTCAGCTTTAGATAGGCCTTCGGGACTTCTGTCTTTCGTGCCCACTTTGCTTCCTTCCGTTTTCATTCCTTCTTCGCTATTCATTATTTGTCTTTTCTTGCTCTTCCTTCTTAACTTGCTGTTTCTATGCGCAGGGGATCTTGTGTGGGAACACACCCTGTGCATAGAATCCCCGTTCTCCTAAGTCCATACTAAATGGTCCCTACTCTTTCGGTGCGAGATAGACTGAGTTTCTGAAGTGCTGCTTTCACTACTACTACAACTACAATTTCCCTCTTTTTGGATTTCATTTCATGTAGGTAAGGAGCTTTAAATGAATTAATTATATAATCTGATTTTCACATTGTCTCCTAGAATACTGATACAACTGTAGTCAATTAGAGATGCTAACTGTGAGAATATGTAAAGCGGTGTGGAACGTCGTGATCAACTTGCATTATCCACAGTGATTACTTCTACATTATAGAATTTTCACCGCATTCGAAACTCTAGCTGATGTATACGGCTTGGTGAACTTTTCTTGCGTCAAGTCGAATTTATATACCCTAGTTTTTTTGTAAGGATGTTTCGTCTTTTGGGTATGCTTCTGTGTATTATTTGATGCACATTATTCACTTTGGCTAATTACTACCTCGATGAAAATGTGCTGGTCAAGATTGTCCTCTAATTTATTTTGAGAACGTGGGATTCGTGTGGGGAAAGAGTAAATTTCCCGAGCGACACTCGGGGAGGCCCAATCCAATCCGGCCCATCCACCCCCGTCAGGGGTCGGGCCCCCCTCCGGGGTCCCACACCTCGGGGAGGTATGACGGTTGTGTCCGCCCTCGTCAGCAACTTTGGCCCTCGAAAATCAGTGTACCTTAGGAATCGGTCCTAGCTGTTTGCAGTCGAATCAGCAATACTTCTTGCTACTTAGAGAGTCGGTTTTGAGTTTAGTTGTGAGGTATTGTCACCATGCTCCCTGTTGTGTCTTTGTCGTGGAAGTTTCACGGTTGTTTTACGCAACCCTGGTATCGTATACGCAAATTTTACCCGGCTCTTCACCTCGAAACTCTCGCACCAATCTCTTATTTGCTTCCCACACTTCCGGTTACCGGTACGAAATTTGTTCCCACCATTGGCCTGCCAGTTAGATTGCTGGTTTACCGTGTCAGAAATTTGCTTTGCTGTAAATCGAGCATTCTCTGAAGCGTACAAGTTTCCTGTAATCGATGGCTAGTTTAGTTCACATAGTTCACGTTCCCTGCTGTTCTGTTTTCTGCCTTGTTAAGCACTCACTAATGCTAGCGACAATGTCGTGCGCTGTTTCTATTCAGTTTGTTGTTTCTCTCCTCAGGAGGCATAAACTAGGTAGTAGGGTTATGTTAGTTACGATTGTATACCCTATGTTATGAGGACAGAGGAGCACTGTTAGGTTGGTTACCTCAGCTTTAGACAGGTCTTCGGAACATCTGTCTTCCGTGCCCACTTTGCCTCTATCAATATCCGCACCTTCTTCGCTATCCTTTGTTTTTTCTTCCTCTTCTTTCTTAAACTGATGTTTTTATGCTCAGAAAAGCCGATGTGGGAACATACTTGGGCACAAATTCCACGTTTTCTACATCTATACTAAATCGTACATGAATTCTTCTCTTCGCTCTCTTTGTATCACATTTCATATGAATAGCAGGCTTCAAACTAACGAATGCAATAATAATAATAGTAACAAATTTGTTTTCCTTTTTTTTCTTCGTACTTTCAATCGTGAAATTCGAATGCAAATATGGTCTTAGTCCCCGTTGTGAGGAGAGAGGGATTTAGTTCCCTCGCGTCATCAACGCCATCACTCTTGGGTTAGCTCGATTGATTCACATCCTTTGAGGGGGTGGACGAATTAAATGCGGACGTCTTAGCTTAACTTGATCTTCTTTTTCTCCAGATCAGGCTTCGTGATTGTGAGAGCCCCAGCTCGTACGGCCTCGTTCAAACTCGACACACTTCTCGAGCGGCGCCAGGACTCCAGCCGTCACCATGCCGCCCCTCAGGCTCAAGGTCTCCATCTTGGAACAGAATGTGACCAAGGGGATCCAGTTCGATCAGAACACAACAGTTTACGATGCTTGTCGCATCATCAGGGAGAAGGCCACCGATACCAACCTTGGACAAGGTACTTGCGTTGTGAAACTCCTGGCGTGTCACTTTTGGGGAGAGTTTGGAATGAGTTTGAACGATGATGAAGCACTCATTTTATAGGTATTTCAATGTCGAATGCAAGCTATACCAATCTCTTGTGGTATTAACCACTTTAGGACGATGTTTTTTTCCAAATTTGAAAGAATTATTCCAGTGTATATCGGTAATTTGAAATCGCTGGTCGCTAGTCAGATTAACATTTCTTGCGCCAAATTAGTACAATGAACAATTTTGCTGGATAGATAAGACGGGTGATTGCATCCGTATTGAACACACTTCTAGCATATCAAATTTGTGAACAGTGTTCAACATACCATCACTCTTCTTTATTTTTATTTGCGTCCTTTCCGTTTTACGTGCACATCAGTGAGTTGTACGCCATACTTTGACACCTCATTTGTCCACAGCTAAGGACTACGGCCTGTTCGTACCCAACCAGCAAAACGATGAGAACAGCCCAGGTCTGTGGCTGGACCCAGCGCAGGCGCTGAGCCACTACTCCTTCCTGAAAGAGCAGGAGGTCGTCGAGTACAGGCGCAAGATGCGGCCGCTCAAAGTGCGCATGCTCGACGGAGCCGTCAAGACCCTAATGGTCGACGAGAGCCAGAACGTCGGCAACCTCATGCTCAACATCTGCACCAAGATAGGTGATGTGACGCACTATTTGATGCTCTCAAATAAATGGCGCAACTGCACAAAATTTAACGTTACGCTTCACGCACAGGGGGTCGGGATAGTGTTACTATGCTACAGTTCATCATGAAGTGTTCATTAAATATTCTGTGAGCAAGTGACAAATAAAATGCTAACGGTGTTTTCTATAAACATTGGAAATAAAATTGTGCGATATGTAATGAGCCATTAACCTGTAGTAACATTTTTTAGTAACACCCTGTAGATCGCGTTACAGCGTCTACGTCGAGATGGCTCACGTACAATATTTTACGTCACATGATATCTGCATAGAGGGAGGAGACGTTGAGAATCTCAGAGGCATACAGCGAGGGACCTGGAAAGTCTCTTGTTTTTCGAGTGCTTGGATTCTTAATTATTTTCGTGTATGTAATTACCTCTTCCAAGGGCCTTTCGCTGATAATTATTCTTTATCTTTTCGTCCTCATTCTTCTCAACTTACTGTTTCTATGCGTGAGAAATCCTGTGGGGAAACAGACCTGTTAATGTACACGTTTTCTGGAAGCCATGCTAAATGGTCCCTTCTCTTACAGGGCGACGTTATTTGTATTTCTAAGAACGATCACTGTTATATCTTGTTTTCCCTCGTATATATACGAGGGGTAAAATCGAATACAATAATAGTAATAACTATCACAAGTGATGGACTACAAGAAAAAATCACCTCTTAACATGTGTACAATATTCCAATAGAGCAGCCATAAAAATAAACAATGCTAACTGCATTTTTGAATTTGCAGTTGCAATCACCTATTTCAATTGTACAGTTATTACAATTGGGATTGAAGTGATATTTTTTCACGTAGCTCCGAATGGAGATCGGCTTCTCTAAAGCTTGTTTTGCGGTGCGCAGGCATCATGAACCACGACGAGTACAGCCTGGTGTACGAGCCTGAGCAGCCCGAGGTTGAGCACAAGCCCAACTTTGGCACGCTCACGCTCAAGAGGAAGTACAAGGATGGAGACAAGGAGAGGGACGTCAAGATGGAAAACCTGAAGAAGAAAATCAAAACTGACGATGAAAGTGAGTCAAATTCTGATAGCCTGAACAATTATAGCTTTTTTTAGTATCGCGTTATCCTATTATTGCTGAATAACTAATAGAAATAATTATATATGTGTGTGATTTCGGTAGTATCCCGCCAGATTTGAAGGAGGGGCTGAGAGTGACCGGAGGCGAACGCGAAGCTCTTAAAATACTGGCTGCCAGTCGAGAACTGTCGTTCGTTCCTATTTGATCAAAAATCCTGTTAGTTTTTCTGCTAGTGACGTCCCACAATTTTACATCAACCCTATCTACGTCGCTAACCCAGCATTCGCATCTTCAAACCCTTCGCTACTTGCATTAATCTCTTGCCCCTAAACAGCCATTTTATGTCATGATGGAATAAAAGTGATAGTCTAATGAAGTAGTCATGGGTTAAATTTGGAGTAAAAATACCGGGTTCATTCACGGACTTGAAGCTCGAACTGTTTAACTACAATTCGCAGGCTTGGGTCGTGTTGTCAGGGATTTAAGAGGTCTTTTTATTGACGACAAATTTACTTTCGCAGTAAACTAATTTTACAAGTTGACGTATTGACATGAAGTTTGGTACCTATTCCCTCTATTAGATTTTGCTGTTCCAAACTAGACTACGAAATCACTCAGAAGTTCTAGTTCTTGAAAATTAGAAACATTCGTAACATGACTTGTTTAACGTTGCAGTCAACTGGCTGGATCACGGCAAGACGTTGATGGAGCAGGGCATCACCGAGAATGAAACTGTGCTGCTTAGGCGCAAGTATTTCTTCTCGGATCGCAATGTCGACTCGAGTGACCCTGTTCAGCTGAACCTCCTCTATGTCCAGGTGAGAGAATGTCATCGTTATTCCTCCGAAAGTTTGGATCTGTGCATTATTTGAAGACGGGCTGCATTTGTCTCCTGAGAACAATACTGTTCTTCGTCCGGCTGCCGTCCAGTTCTTGGCCTACTAGCACTGATGCCTAATACACAGTCTGAAGTTCCGTCCAAATAACTCGATTTTCGTCTCGTCAGATCTTAGTACAGCGTCGCAAAAACTTGCAGGCATCTTTAATATACCTCGGCCAAATGATCACCTGACATGAATTGGTTTCAACAAAGATGTTTTTCTTGGTTTGCGAGAACGGAATCCCTTGTCCCTAAGAACTACTCGAATTGTGTTTTTCCTTGCATCTGTCCCAGCTGATTCCAAATCCTCTTGAAGTTCAGGTTCGAGTCCCTCAAGGATTCTTCTTTTCCTTACTGACTATATTTTGCCGCGCGGGTTGAAATTTCAAATGGACTCCCTGTACATGGTAGACTTGCAGTGGACTGATGTGATGCGAACGGACAAATCATGTCAACAATTGTTGAGATTGGTATTTTTGTATAGCTGAATTTTTTTTATAACTCTAACCACTTCTATGTAATTAAACAATTACTTGTCTGAACCTTTCTGGTAATCCTTTAGTCTTCGCGCCATGTTTGAATTAGTGTTGAAAGATGACCTACGTCTGATGCAGCTCTCAGACATTGGCTGAAGTCTCCGTGGTACGTGGACGAAGTAGATTATTTTTCTAGTAAGTTCTACAGTATTCGTGTCACGAAAACTACCTTGGAATGTTCGAGAACTATTTATCACATTTAAACTAATTTTTGGGATGTGCTGGATGCTTAGGGCGATGATCTAAGAGTTTAGTCGGTGTGATATCAATGCAATCCTGTTAGTGTATTCTTATGACGATTTAGTATTTAGTGTACAAAAATACCTAGATGTTCAATTTTCGACTGTTCAGTGCTGTTGTATACCTATGATAAATAAAATTTTGACCATGTATGAGATAGTTATTACACTCACGATATTTTTTACATATGTTTCAGGAAATGCAACTAAGTGCAAATGAATAATTTTTCTCAATATTCAGACTTCATTTTTTGGAGTTAAAGAGTTGAAATATAATGAATTACAACGCTAGAAACTGAAACATAATTATAATTTATAGTTTACAAGGAAACTTGAGAAATATAAACTAGAAACGATAATTAGTTGTGAGATTTGAGTTTGAAGAGTAAGTATGTATGTAGTTCTGGTGTAGGATAGGGCATATTGTTACTGATGTGAGCTGTCTCATTTGTACGAGTGGCACAGCACTGCAGGCAGATGTGTCACTCAAGTCGCTCTCACAATGTAGCTGCTCTGCTCCTGTCTTGTTCTAATTTTACATGCGAATTGATCGCATCGTTCCAGACTGTATGTCCTGTGAACTTTACTCGATATGACCTTAAAAAATGTTGATGTTTTTCTTTGGAAACTTTGTAACTCTGTAGCCTTCAGTAAGGATATGTAACTATTTGCAATTTGTATGCCTATATCTGAAGTGCTGAGTCTGTGTTCATGTTCCCAGAGCCGCGACGCCATTGTGGACGGTGCTCACCCCGTCACACTGGAAAACGCCTGCACGTTCGCAGGCTACCAGTGCCAGGTCCAGTTCGGGGACTACAACGAGAACAAGCATAAGGCCGGCTTCCTGGAGTGAGTCCCCGTGCCACTTTTTAGCTCTTAGCCTTCTATCATATCTGACGCGGTTCCTTGAAATAGTAAAGTCCTTCTGCCAAAATTACCCAAGAACTCTTTTTGTTCACCATTTGTAGAAATAATTGTGCTGTGAAGTGTTGAGACGGCTGCACACATAGGTAGGTATTCCTTCGCGTTTCAGGCTGCTTTAGATAATGTTATTTTACTTATTTTTCTTCCATGTGTCGCATTGGTGATGAAATAGTTTATGTTCTCAGTAGTGAAATTGCGGGTTCTGGTAGCAGCAAAGAGTTTTTTTGCGTCTGTGATGAAGACTTCAAAAGTGTGCGCTGTGTCGCCCTCATCGTTAGCGATTTATGACAGCCAATATTGAATAATTTTTCATTGAAACACATACTTCGCTGATACTGACTTTCCGTGCGCTTCAGCCACCTTGAAACTCTGGAGGTGTCTAGTGGTTAATAATTATTTGTCATGGTTTTTCACATTCCTTTTTTCATAGGTACTACTGTTGTAGCATTATCGATGGTTTTCCTTCTCTCATGAGTAAATTCCTCTGGTTAGGTGAATATTATACGCCATTGATTTGTATTACTTTCTCCTCGATCCTATCAGTTAACAGTTGCTAATGAGACTGGGGAATAAAGATTCGAGTATTTCATTTTTTTGCATGCACCATTTGTAAACTTGAATTGTACTCGTTCCCATATTCTGATTTTGTGTTCTCCAGAAGAGTGTTCTGTTATCAATGCGAGATACGTGACATTGCCGAGCCTTTTTGGAATAATGGTTGAAAATAATGCTTCATCTCCTCCTCAGCCTGAGGGAGATGTTGCCCCAGAGCTACATCAAGACTAAGGGCATCGAAAAGAAGGTCTACCAATACCACAAGCAAAGTGAAGGCAAGAACGAACTTGAGGTGAGTTCTATGTTGCTTTCCTTCTTTTCGTTCTTCCCGTGTCCCTACGTCATTTCATGATGTGTAACTTTTGAATATCCATCCTATTTCTCATTGCAATTATCTCGATGCTTCCATATTTATTTACGAAGTCGCAAGCGACAAATACAGCGATGCAAACCTGCTTCATAGTTGTAAATGCAGTGTACATTCTGTATAGAAGTTTATTTAGTATATGTCGACTGAAATTTGGTATATGCTATCACTTTCTTATTCCATGTCGTCATGAGAGTAACCGAGGGCTATGCTGAACATCGGATAACTATTTGATTTCCAGTCATGCATTTGGATTTTTTTTTTTCATATTATACACAACCGTTATAAACGAGCATTGTTTTCTGTAGCTAATTTTCTGTTTAGTAGTCATTCAGGATTTGAAAAATCCAGGGTTTCATGAAAAACCTAGGTTGTGGGTTTTTGGATTCATTTTTTATTGCTAACCCTTATATTTCAGGCGAAAGTGTGTTACGTGCAGCTAGCGCGCTCGCTCCCTACGCACGGCGTCACTTTCTTCCTGGTCAAAGAGAAGATGAAGGGCAAGAATAAACTGACGCCTCGCCTGCTGGGTGTCACGAAGTCGAACGTTCTCCGTCTCGACGAGAAGACCAAAGAGATCATGAAAACATGGCCGCTGACCACTGTGCGGCGCTGGGCTGCCTCTCCCAACACCTTCACCTTAGGTCCGTGTTTTGGTGGTCGTGCGGTGCCTGTAATGCGACTGGCTCTGCTCAAAGTACTTCATTAACCCTGAAAGGACCAACTTATTTTATAAATGAACTATGTATTTCGTGAACGGTCGTTTATATTTTGAGCGCTTGTGTGCTTATTCACCCGAGTTTTGAACTAAACAAAGAGAAGTTAAGACTAAACTGTGTTACTTCGAATGTCCAGCAATATTGGCTGTGGGCGTTGTAGGGTAATGTCCCTGAAGCTGCAGACCAAATGACGGTTGGCTGAAATACAAGTAATGGAGAAAAACAATTCACGATATTCATGTAAACACTTCAAAAGTTGTCCTTCGAATACCTATTTATGTATGCGGATCGTTCGTGCTGATGGCGTTAGTGTTTATTTGACTTTCTAGTACCAAATAATCATAACAATGCACCAAAGCTTTCAGATTGATTCCTATACATAGTTTTTGTTTCATTGATAATGAAGCGCGTGAAAGTGTGGAGTGCAGTCTCTCGTAGGTGCGACGTTCAAGCCTTCGTTCTCAATAAAATTTATTCATTTATCAAACCTGTATATTAGGCAGGCTACTGTACTCTAGGGTGGAGAAGTAAACTAGTCTATGACTTTTACATAATCATGTGGAGCCCTAGACAGGTAAAAAATCCCGAGCGTCTCTACTGGAGAATGCTACTGGTGTCTGGTGTATGGGTGCAGTTGTGTCTTCACGAAGCATGGCCCATCTCATCGCTCTGTCTGCGTCAAACTTAGCTGTAAAGTGTTTTGGGTCTTGTATTCCAATCGGGTAACTTATGCTTATTTTTTTCTTGCGCTCGATGGTGAAGTATAAGAATTGATTTTTTATAATTTCTATTGTGATATTCTCGTTTCATTTTCTGTTGACACAAGAAATTTTATCAGCCATCGCGCCACTGTGGAGCGGTTGCATCCTTGCTCTTCAGTATTGCACTAATGAATAATTCTCTAGTGTCAGATATTCTTATTATTTTTATTCCTCTTTTCTACTCGTATACATTGTGCATTAATTCTCCACGTACCATATAGCCCGTCTCACCATAGCTCTCTGTGCCCCCAGACTTCGGCGACTACTCGGACTCGTACTACTCCGTGCAGACGCCCGAGGGCGAGCAGATCTCGCAGCTCATTGCTGGCTACATCGACATCATCATGAAGAAGCGCAGCGCAAACGATCACAAAGGCATCCCCGGTGACGACGGCAGTGCTATGCTCGAGGACAACGTCGCCCCCACCAAGTGCGTCTTGCATGGGCTTTCGTCTCCGTGTCTGCCCGACAATATCCATCTTATGGTTCTCCGTTTCCTGCAATTTTTGTTTTTTGTTTCCGTTTCCCACTTTCTATTTTTCTCTCCCACTTTCTCGTCCTGGCCAACTTCGTTTCTCTATGTAACTGCATCTTTCAGTGCCCCACATCGTCTTTCCCCGAGACGCTATTTGTCTCCATGGAGTGCATTTGTCTCCATGGAGTGCATTTGTCTCCATGGTGTGCATTTGTTTCCATGTGTGACTCCTAGTTCTTGCGGCTGCAACACGCGCGTCACTTCACGACCATGTACTCTTTGCACGTAACTTGTGCGAATGTCACCTCATGCGTTGCGAGTCCTTTCGAGATGTGTGATCCATTTGTATTTAGTGCGTCATGAATGGCTCAGTGATCGCTTAGTTTCCTTAGGGGTTTTGGCCTGGATTGTTTTTATTTGTGTAGATGAGAAAAGGAGATTTCATGATCAAGACATGTTCTGGTATAAAATACTGCCATTCTCCTACGGGTCTTGTGGGTCTTGTGATGCTATTATTCAAACTTGAATTGGTCTTCAATTCAGTCTTTTAATTACTAGAAATGTTGGGATGCAATAAGATCTCTTCGACCGCAAATGTAGCCCTTCTTTTGAAGATGTATGTTCTGAAACGCACGATGTCTATTCCTCAAATGATCATGTTAATGTTCGAAAACTTACCTTGGGGCATATTCTGGGGGTTGGGAATTGCATTCCATGCGACTGTTCTGCTTCAATGAGCATTAACTTACGTTTGATTTTTCTCACGAATCTCTCCTGGTCAGATGTTCTCCCTAGGCTCGTTCATTCTCAGTCTTATTAATGGAAAGTAATGGCTAGTGTTAGAATGAATTCTATGTTCGTCTGTTCTGTTTAGTCACGTGTTTTCATGCACCAACTGGGAGCTGTACGAGCGACCTCGTCAGCGTGACCATTGTGCAGCTAGATGGGCCTTTGGCAACTCTTGTCACTTAACCAGCAACGATTGAGTCGAGCGCATTATCTACATCTTCCTTCTTTTTCTGTGTGAACTCATTTTCTTCATCTTTATGATGTGTACATATTTCAAGATATTGCTGGTATCAGACGTGTAAAATACTAATTGTTACGATACCCGTACACTCGCAGAAGTTAGAAGCAAGTTGTACTTCGAACCTTTCCACATTGTTCGCATGAGAATACGCTTGTTATTTCTGATTTATCTTCTCTAGGTTCCTCTTGTTCTTGTGAACTGTTCTTATTGTGAACTGGTCATACAGGTCTTCATATATCATAACTTCATACAGGTCATTAGATGTGATATACACATGTTAATTAAGTTAGCCCCAAGTCATGAGGCCTGCACTCTTTTCAATAATGCTCTGTCTCGGTTCCTTTAGATACGCCTCTGTTGGGTCGCTCTTGCGTAGCCTTGCATATTGTAACGCGCTGCCCGCATGTGCAGGGCGACCATCATCCAGCATCAGGAAGGCGGGCACATCCACACGGAGATGGAGTCCCTCGCCAAGCCTGCCATCATGATCCCCGGTGTCAATGGTGAGAGCTTTACGCGTCTCTAGTTTTGAAATCTTCATCTGCGCTTTAGCTGAAGGCTTGCCTTCCCTTTGGTGCAGAGAGATTGTTTTGCTTATCGTGATTGCCCTAAACGGGCAGAGCCTGCGTCGCCCTTGATGGTGAAGACAGGATTTTTCTGTCTCATGACACCGCATGGAAGTACGTGCGACTTGCCATCAAATACTCCTATTTTACCTCTAAATTTAAAATAGAAGTTTGCTTTAAAAAATATGTTAGCTATTGCAATGTTATTTGATTTCAAACTAGTCTGTGTAAGAGAACAAGCTATTATTGTTTTTTAAATTGATACTCTCCAACTCATTGGAGAAGTGGATGCCAGTGACGTTCGTTTGATGCATGCATAAGACGCGACCAGTGCGCTGCTGAGGTAAATCTTCGAGGTTCCGGTGTGAGCTTATTTCGAAGTATAACTAAAATATTCCTCACGATCGCTGAGTCTGTCATAGATTTTTTAGTTTCAAATTGCCATTGAAGAGAATAAGAAATACTTTGTTTGGCTGACCGATAAATAATCTTCTTGCTAGACTGTGGATATTTGTACATGATATGTGCTATGCTGTTTGGCCATGCTCGCCTCCTGTTTATTCTCTTTCGTACCGTATGTCTGAGTATTTCCTCTGAGCCTATGGAAGCTAGTAATTGTTGGAAATATTTGATTAGTAGACTAGGTGAGTTATTTCGGTTGATTACTATATATTTTAGTCTTTAGGAACTTCTATTGACTGTCAGAATTAAGTGCTTTTAAAAAAATGGTTTTTACCTATTCTTTGAAACAAAGCGTTTATTTTGAAGCCATACCCATGTTGCTAATACAGAAGTTCAGTTCAAGTAGCCTATTAGGACGACAAAAGAGCCAATATCCATGAGATGAGTTCATTGTTTGATGGTTAAGCTATCAATTATTTGAGAATCATAAGTGAATTTCTTTGTTCTTTGTTTGCGCTCGGTCTGTCATTCTCAGAACTCTTCCTTGGTTGCACCTTTTCAGGCCTATCTTGTTAACATGTTTTTTTGGGCGAGTGTTTTGGCTGCTCCGTGTACAACACGAAATATTCTACCTTGTAAATCGAGTCCTTTGCTATCTCGTGTGCTTGACCCTACCTGCCGCATACGCCTCTCCTGCACTGGTCTCACGCACGCACATGATCGTTAGATTGTTAGTTAGCTTCAAGTTGAACGCATGCACAACGTATTTCGTCCTCCCATTTCAGAGTAACCTATAGCTATGGGAAGTTTTGATCTCTGCGTATTCTCTCTATTAAGTCTTTAAAAATATGTCTTTGTTTTTAACGTTCATTTTTTGCGCCGTGGATAATTCTTTTACACTCTCCGTAAATTTGTTTTAGATATGACCTTATCAGCTTTTGTTATTTTATTCTGAGAATAATTCCGCGACGGGGAAACTATCCTAAAATGTAGCACGTTGAAGCCAATAATCTTAATTACCGATCTTGAGTTACGGAAGATACTTTTATTATTTTTCACGATATTTTCATTCGAAACAAGCATGCGCTCTATAAGTAAGCACCACAGCACCCTGCATGCACTGCACCTGCGAGCAGCCACTTCGTGTCGAGCCTGCAGCATCTCTGTCGTCCAGCAGCTCCTGTAGTCCAGCAGCTCCTGTAGTCCAGCAGCTCCTGTAGTCCAGCAGCTCCCGTATCACGTCCCACTAACGTGTTAACGGTCACTGCCCAGTTGGCCGGCGGTGCATTCACACGGTCTGTGTAGTCGACAGCGACCGTGTGAATGCCACAACCGAGGTGCCCACGTGTGTCTACAGTGATCGCTCGCGGGTTAATTTCTTCCTTCGCATGTTTAAGACCGTGTTATAGTTTTTTGTGTACATGTATTTTATAGTATTTTTTACTTTATTGCTAAATTCATTAGTCGTTTTAAATTTTTTCATAATTGTATATCATTATTTGTTCGTGTCGTTACCCATTTGGTTTTTCAATATTTACTTTCACGTTCGTTTGTCAAAATTTCACTCTCCCCATTTTCATTTGCACCGGTGACCGTTCATGCTAGAGCCGCCCTTCCCAGTACCTAAAGTTCTCACCCAACCGGCCCCTGAAGCTCCGCTCACCCGTCTAAACTTCCCCTCGTGTTCTAAACGTCCCCTCTCCGGGGCGATGGGCTGTCCACAGGTCCGCAGAACATCGGCCGGGGCAGTATGCCAGGCGTCAAGATGGGCGCGTTCGTGGGGCAAGTCAACAGGGCCCACAAAGCCCCTTCGGTGAGGACACTTGCTACCCTCAGGCTCTTGCATCTCGTGTGGGGACGCCAGGCTGGTTCTGTAGCCAGTGACTAACAAAATTTCTTGTTTGTTGTGGCTTCAATATATTAATATGATTTATCAATGCGAATTGCAACCCTAACAACTTCTTGATAATGAATGTAATCGAATTGAAATGAAAGACTGTTCTAACATGTCATGTTCGGTGGCTAACCAATACTGTTTTTTATTTACGATGCGCTAGTAGATCGTTAGAAATGCCTTCGTGATTTGACTGATGAGTATTGGTCTTCATTTTGAAACCACTCCTGGAATCAGTTCTGATGACGCACTTTACATAAGTGTCCTGAGGTTGCTGATTTCAAAGAACACACCTATGAGATGACCGAAGAAGTCTTGAATTTAAAATAACTCATTTTTGACTTTTCTGTATTTCTTGTCTCTTGCCTTAAGTTGTGGTACAAGAGCCTAATATAATTTTCACATTTGTTAATTGTAACTTGGCGCTCCAATGTGCTACGCCAGTGCACTGAAATTATTTATAGCACAGCTGATGTGAGCTTGCAGTATCGGTGATAAGTTTCCAGTAGGAAAAAATGTAGAGACCGTTGTTTGTTGGTTCATATCTTTGTATCTCATAGCTGGTTCATTGCCTTGAAGTATATTTTAAATTAGGAAAATGAACTCTACGTTCATCTCTACTGCTTGCTGGGAGCAGTAAGGAATTTACCCTAATTAGAACTACCACAAAAACCGAGGTGCGCTATGGTTGCGTAGGTATTATCACATTTGACAATTGCAATATCAACTCGGGAAATCAGTATTTCAGAAGCTCTTGAAGTAAATGCCACTTGAGTAACTTCAAGAGTTTCAGTCCAGTCCACTCGCAGCAATTTTCTTATGATGCTTAAAGTTACGGTTAGGTAGGACTATGGAAAAGACAAGACGTCGTGTTCTGCATAGCAGCTCTCTGTTCATTAGTGCTGCTGTCGCGGATAACGTCCTCGCCAGACTCAGATTCCTCGTAACAATTACTTCTTCAATAGATTGGATATTGGCACATCCTGGTATGTCCTGGATATAGGAGAAGAGCTTATAATTTTGAGATGGACGAATTCATCAAGAGAAAGAGATGCCCAAGCTCCTAGACGTTGGTTTTCTCGGCCTGTGCAGCTTTAGCCCCAGCACTCAGAGATTGGCTCTCTACAGAGGTGGTTTCAGAAACTGCTGTGTGTTGCAAATTTGGTCGGTGGTAACATTCACTGGGCCGAAAATTTCCACTTTATTTTTCCCATTGGATCGTACATAATCTCATCTACCGTCATGTTAATTCTCTCGCACAGTTTGTTCTAGAGAGCTATGTGTCGCCATTCATTTGCTTGCTACACTATTTCGAGTATGTTACTAACTGGAAAATATGTATATTTGGTTCTACGGTATGCATTTTCCGTTTTGTTGCTATCACTTTCTCTATGCTTCTAAAATCTTTACTTGAGTTGTAGGGCTGAGTAAATTTACTTTATATTAGTTTCCATCGTAAATGTACCTTGAATAATTTCGTATAAATATTAATTTTGAACTTGAGCTTATTTAAATAGCTTTAACATTCTTTGTAGTGGCTCTAGTTGCGGGATCGCTCTCTAATTAAAGGCAGTAGCTTCAGAGACAGCTTTTCTTGCTTGCTAGCTTTCCTTAAACTTTAATGGTTATTTCTCAACAGTGATCGTCTTACCTACTTAACTGAATGTGATCCAAGTTTTCAGATTATCTATTATTGAGCTGAAGATGGCTTAGGCTTTATCTGTACTGATTACCTAACCTAGGTGCTTGTTGAATCACACGGCAATGGTAAAAATTACCCGGCGTTTGTGCTCTTCCAAATTGCTCTGACGAACTTGGACTTCTGTCAAAGTTTGTTGTCAAATAATTCAACTTGGATGTACATGGCTTCGAGTGGATGTAAACTTATGATGATTAGGATATTTTTTTTTCTTGTTTAGTGGTGAAAAAATGAAAGGTTTGAAGTGAATGTGTGGAGAGGAGGGAGGTTTTCATCATCTATATCTTGAAAAATGAGTGTATATATTATGGTGAGGTAGGGCATCATACTGATGGTGAATTAAAAAGATTGAGTAATCAAATAAAATAGTTGATGGAGTTGTAAGCAAGACGAAACAATATTTAGAATGTTTTGATCGGAGGAACATGTGGACGACATGATAAAAGTGGTGGAGAAAAGTACTTGTCAGAAGCAAAGCGAAGTTGACGGGTCGTTGGCTAGAAAAAATTTGTAGAGGAAGGGGTCGTGGGAGTAGTAGGAGTATATAAAAAAATAGAAAAATACTCAAGGAAGAAGTAAAGTAAAAATGAAGCAAATGAAGCAGAAACTGGAGAATGTACAAAAAAAATCTTGAAGGACTAGGCCTTACTAAGTAAGTTGGTTGAATGTCTTGAGGTGGTGATTGTGAAGCATAGGCAGCACTTCAGTTCTGTGTGTAGAAGAGAAGGATACCTGTGCAGAGAAGTTCAATAAGGGGGTGAGAGGTGAAGTGGAGGGCAGCAACAGACGTGGAGTGCATGAAGTACTGACGCCTGTTTCATTAATTATTGAACAGGACATCGTAATGAAAGCTTAGATACGTCCAGCTGTGGACTTGTATTTAAAGTCGTTTTAACTTTTAACTTACCCCCTTTGGTGAGCGTTATTTCTAAGGTATCATACTATAATCTCTTGAGGTCCTCTCCATCTTTCATGAGTGTTGCTAACAAATTTCCTTGTAAACACTGGTAAATATTTCTGTACACTATGTTACTTGAGGTAAGATAGCGGCTACTTTTTTGTAACGCTTTCTCTTATTTACCGCTGTTGTGTCGGCTACATGGACCTGGGGCTCTGAACTAGAAGTACTTGTTCTTTCCTTTCAAAGAAACGTTCTCACCTTGGGATATACAACGCGTTTTCCCGAGTCTTGCCTCTCGAACGTGCCCTATCCTCTTTTGTTCTTCTAAAATGCATGTGTAGCTTCCCATAATATTCAAAGGGCAGAGAATAATGGCCAGATTAGAAAGCAGATGCTCAAGACTCTTGTTCACTCGAAGACATGAGTACTGAAAGTTCAGAGCCGCAGCTGGTAATGTAAATGGACGACCTGCAGCAGCACTCTGCGCTACACTTCCTTGCTTGCTACTTGTGACGATCTGACCTCACGATGCCATGTTTTTCTTTACAAGCTTCGCGTCTGGGGAAACTCAAAGCTCAAGTACGTGGTTTCTCCTACTGCAAGTCATGTGGAACATGTGTACAAATAAGCTATAAGATATCCTCCTAGATGTCATCACCGTTTACATTCATCAAATGTACATCTCTGTTATTGGGTCTTTTGTGTCATTTTTGGTCCTGTAGAATACTTAATTCATACGTACGAGTACCTTTCAGGTCATTCATTAAAATTTTAGATCGAGTATTAAATTTGATTGAACCACCCTCGTACTCGCCAGTTCTTATAAAATGAGAAACCAACACTCGTTCGGTTGCCAAAGCTCACTTAACGTCCCAGTTAGGCTGCTGAAAATTGTCTGTTGATTATTGCTCACTCAACTAAATTGCTTATTATGCGTACTGCATTTAAAATTTTGACTTAACGCAAATGCTGAATGTTCATCTGCAAAAGTACACAATAGCGACGGTGTTAACTTTCATTCCATTTGTGCAACTTTTGATATTTCAGAAATACTGGCTAAATTTTTTGGAAGTTTTGCTGGGCCAATTTTCTTACTGTACATTTTATTTAATTAAATTCAAGATATCAATGGGTCCATCAAGGAATGGGTCTATTGAACATCACATGTATTCTGAACGACACAAGTTGTACGCTTAAAGTTGTACTTGATAAGCCTCACTTTTAACCGTGGGTGCGGTGCCAGACTGTGTTGCTCACTGTGGTGTTATCCTCTCGCCCCAAGATGCCTCGTAGTCTAAGCGCGTACCTTTGGCCGAGACCACCACGCGCTTATTAGCGTGTCTCTTCATGCTTTGGTACACTCGCTGTGAAAGGTAACTTACATACTCATAAACACTTCATGGCTGTACTCGGAAATGCTAGATAGTAGCGGTATTTTGAACCTTCGCATTCAACAGTAACACTTCAGTCTCGGCTCAAAATTGTCTCTATCCTGCTATTCTATAGAAATTTTTTGAGCTAAAGGATCATCGGGACTTCCTTGGGACACCAGTGAAGCAATCTATTGACACTTTGTAACTGTCTTAGTCAGACGCAAACAACACGACTGACGAAATTTGATCAAATTGGAGTAACTTCCTATGTGATCTGGTCTCAAAAGGTTAATGAGGTCCCAATTATCCTAACGACCGTGTGTTGCGGTGTGCAGACGCAGCACCTCCAAGTTTCGAACGTAACGCTCAGCAAACCTCAGCGCGCCCTCATCTCGACGCTGGAGAGCGGCCGGGAGATCATCACCACCTGTACCGAGAACCTCGATACCAAGGCCGAGCTGCCCGAGCTGGGCTCTGATCCAGCGTCCGTGCGCTGGAAGCAGGTCCAGCTGGACAGCAACAAGCAGACCGTCACGTCCCAGATCGCTGCCATGAACGCTGCCACGGCTGAGGTCGTCACTCTGACCTCCTGTAAGTTCTTGTTGTTGACTAGGAGCATCTCGTTGCGGGTTGTTATCGTTGTTGACTGTTTCCATTTTGTTACGTAGTGTTTGTTATAACCGGTTGCAGGTGGTCATCTCACTACAGCCTTTGTTTTTAATCTTACTTGTTTCGTTTGTGATTTTTTTCAACTCATGCTGCATATCAGTTCGTCTCTGTAGTTTAGTGTTACTAAAGCTGCCTGCTGAATTTACTGAAGTTCGATGGTTTTGAATCGCAGTATTTTAGCGATTGTCACACAACCTTTAACGCATCACCCCTTAGAGTTTACAGAAAACAACTTTATTTGGTACGTTTGTTCCCGTATTGCGCATTCATATTTGTTCATATGCAGTCGGAAAACAGTTGCCCAAACAGCCATCCTTGCGTAAAATTATTGTTAGGGTGTTTAAAAATAATTTTGTTCTTTTGTACGCGTTGCTGTTTTACACGTTCACTTTCAGGAATTTCACCAAACAGAAAGGCAAAAGTATTTCAATAATAGCAGCAACTTTTGTAAGCTTTTCGGCCTCTGGTGCTGACTATTCTTTATTGAATACCTGACAGCTGTGCACGACGAAGTCGACCATACGGCGGTGGGGGCGGCAGTGCACACGATCACGAGCAACCTGCCTGAGATGACGAAGGGTGTGCGCATGATCGCCGCGCTGCTCGAGACAGACTCGGAGTCGAACAGTCTGCTCTCGGCCACACGCAGCCTCTGCACGGCCTTCAGTGATCTTCTCGCGGCCGCCGAGCCCGAGAAAGTAAGACTGTGTTTGTTTTTATGGCCCTTTTTCTGACATCGTGGAGCCGTCGCAAATAGGGTAAAGCTTTAAGGTTAGGATGCTTGACGAGTTTCTTGCGAAGATGGTATATTTATAGAGGTAAAATGACATGACGGATCACGTCACGTTGTAGGATACGTGTTGAGGGATGTATAGAGCGCACGTTTTAATGAGCATTGTTATGTAGTTTCTCTACAAATGCACCTGAAGCTGAATATCACACTTGCTTCTGTGAAGCGTTCAGAAATGTGCTAGTAAATTACGGATGTTTAATCAATTCTATCTGTTCTAAAGTTTGAGTATTGAAAATTAAACAGTATAATATTGCCTCATTTGTACATGTTTGGTTTTCTACCCTCCGTTTGATGGAGGAGCGGGAGACAGAACAGCAGGTGGTGACAGTCGAGTGCACTGCGTGGACACGCTTGAGCAAACTTTCTAAAATAGGTTCTAGTTAACCCTAGGAGCCTTTTGCTATTCCACATCTCATACAAATGGTGTGACAAACTCGTTTTGAAAACAAATGAAAAGCGATGAAGAAAATATTTACTCAATGAAAGGTAGTTCACGTCAGTACAGCTATGTAAGCTCCCAATAATTAAATTTGAAATATGGACACTGTATCTTTGCCGAGTTCTTGCGTCCGTGTCTGTTTCTGGGGACCATTCGAGTGAAGCTTCGATTGAGTTTGAACGTGTTGCAGCTCCATTTTCTGAAGCCAAATTGATTTGTTTTTCAGCTTTTGAACTGTTGACTAAGCCATAACCGTTACTTCATGATGCGGTGTACGAGTAAATTCCACTCTTAATGTCCCCTTATTAGAGGAAGCTTGTAACTCCTTTAATTATTTGAAATTTGAATTTGGTAATTTACAAAATGATTTTTTTGGTGTGCACTCATCTTTTGTTCTAACTGAATTATATTTACTTTCGTGCAGCTTTCTGGGCCTCGTCCGGGCTTGATGGGCGCTGCGTCCAAGGTTGGCGAGGCAAGCAGCGCTGTGCTGTCCACCATCGACTCGGGGCACCACCACCAGACGCAAGATCTGCTGCTGGGCTTCGCCAAGGCCGTCGCCAACACCACGGCCGCCCAAATTCTGCGCGCCAAGGCGGTAGCAGCGCGTTGCCCTGACGAGCACAAGCAAAACCGCGTCATCACGGCTGCAACTGCGTGCGCACTCGCCACGTCGCAGCTCGTTGCCTGCGCAAAGGTCGTCGCCCCGACGCTCGAAAACCCGGCGTGCAAAGAACAAGTGACCGCAGCCTGCAGGGAGGTCGGTCGGGCCGTTCAGGAGCTGATAGCTGCCTGCCAGGACGCGACGGATGACCCTGAGCTGCGCAAAGGTCTCGAGTCTGCGTCTCGGGAAGTGAGACAAGCTCTGGAGGAGCTCTTGGACCATGTGAGAACGGCTGGGCTAGCGGAATCTTCCACCCACGATGCTGCGCTCGATAGCATCTTGTCCTCGAGTGATAAACTCATGGCCAGTCATGGTAATGCTGCTGAGATGGTCAAGCAGGCCAAGATCCTTGCGACCGCCACCACCACGCTTATCCATACCATCAAGATGGAGGTTAGTTAGAACTAGTATACATATTTAAATAATTAAAGTTAGAAAATTCCTGTTGTGTTTTTATCGTACGAGGCTGTAATTTAAAACTTAGCGGTGAATATATTACACATGGTTTTGTTCCAACTTGGCCTGGTTGAATAGTGTTAATTTTCATATGCTCCATAGCGCAACTAAAAACGTGTTTTTCTAGTCACGATGTCCCGGGTTCGATACCACGGACTAAATGCTTGCTCTGAGGCAGCAAGGTCACACAAAATCCATTTTCGTACGGGTGCTGCAAGTTTTTCGTAATGAGCGAATTGCAGCCTTATTCCATAAATACATAAGGCTGAAACTATGTTTTTGTAGAAATCCAATGTCGGCCTTATCGCAAAAAATTTGGTCGATGAAGAGTTCAACTATGACGAGCCTAAAATGACGGCACACCAGTGTGGCCTGGGCTCGGGAAACCCGAACTACTTGCGAGGTATGCGTTGACGGAGACACTTTTATTTTCAGGCGGAGTCGGTGAGTGACCAGAATCAGCAGAACAAACTGCTAGCTGCGGCCCGCCAGCTCGCTGACGCCACCACGCGTCTCGTGGAGGCCGCCAAGCTTTGCGCCGCGACGCCCAACGATCCCATGAGGCAGGAGGTCTGAAAACCCATCACGTTTTCTCGTTTTTTGTTGTATGTCTATGAATTTCTACGTAAATTACGGTAGACGATTTTTAAAGTGGTGAAGTCCTCACATTATTTGTGGTCTGTCTCTAATTTTCCATACTTTGCTGTGAGGAATCATGGAGATTTAATCTGGCGTGTGAGTTGCAGTTTACGGACCGCTGATTGGAATCAGTGCTTCGTCAAAACTGCCCGTGATAGTAGAAAATGTGATCTTACGATGAGGTCGTATTAGGTGACTACGGTGGTAAAAGTTATGAAATAACACCAATAATGCTGATAGAGTTGAAAATAATAATGATAATGTGTGGTGCAGGACCTACTGGAAGCTGCTGACATCGTGCGCCGCACCACCAACTCGGCGGCGTCTAACGCCCTCAAGAAGAAGATCATCAAGCGGCTGGAGAGCGCTGGCAAGCACGCCGCAGCGGCGGCCACCCAGTGCATGGCAGCTTCCCAGGGCGCAGGACCCCACAACTCCAGCATGGCTTCCCAGGAGTCCCTCATCGCCGACTGCAGGTCTCGCTAAAATCAATTTCATCTCATTTTCTCATGAAAAGCGCCAACGCTTGTAAAGTTGAACATCTATTCTTAATATTTTGTGTTGATCGTAACACTAATTGTTCGTATAATAAATGTTTCATAAATTTGCTCTTACGTTGGGCAAGTTGGAATACTCATGGTCAGTTTTCAAGAGAATTTAAAATTGATTTTATCTTCAAGTGAAGATTTACAAGTTTTTTGTGTAGGAAGGATATCTACTGTGATAATAAAATAAGTTACCACCTTTAGTAAAAGTTTGTTTGAAAAGAATATTCGGTGTTTTTCTGAAACACTAAACGAAAACATGCTTTCAAACTAACTACCTAGATTGTTGAAGATGCTCCCCTATGAATAAATTGAAAAGTCCTTGACCTGTTGAAGATTATATCAATTTTTTAAGTTACTGCGACGATCAGCGTTCTCATTTTTATAAACTTATAAAGTCCTTTAGTAATCGGATTTGATGAAAAGTCTCTAGTAATCTGCAATCAATTTAGAATTTACCTGGAACAAGCATGAAATAATTTCAAAGATTAATGCAAATAATGGAAAAGTTTTAATACAAAGCTTTAATTTAAAAGAGAATCATCTACCGTCATTTGCGAAAAGAGAGCTTGTGCAGTTTGCGAGAAGAAATATCGATAGAAGTCGCTTATTTTGAGAACTTCAGAAGGTCCACCATTTTCTGCGTGTTGGAGTAACAGATAATAATTTTAACATTCTGATAGTCAGGAAAGAACGCTTATTTGCTTCTCAATCTTATTCCCTCTCTCGCTCGAACAGCTTGAAGGTATACCTAAACTAGTACTTTGTGGCGCAAGTGATTGGGTGCTGGCCTCGTGATCAAGAGGTTCCCGGTTCGATTCCATGAGGTTGAGTTTTTCTTTTAAGAAATGCAGATTAAACATGACATGCCTTAAAAGGCAGCACATCAGTGTGGTCTGGGACGTGTGCCCGAACCGATTCCAAACGTAGTGTTTTCGTGGTTTCCTTGTTTTGTCATTGTCAGTGTTCATTACTTTTTTGTATCATGGTTTGTGTTGTGACTCTAATCGCTGTATTTTACAGTCATTCCTGTGCTGTGCAAGTTATTTTATGAATTACTCGTGTATACGACGTGCTGTGCAAGCTATCTTACGAATTACTCACGAAGTTATCTTACGGATACAACGACCTGTCCAAGGTATCTTACGAATTTATTTTGTTGACAGGGACACGGCGGACGTGATTCCCCGTCTAGTAGAGGCAGTGAAGGGCACCATTGCCAACAGCGATGACGTGCATTGTCAGCAGTCGCTGCTGAGCGCCTGCAACGCGTTCCTCTCACCAGCCGGCAAAATGGCGGGCTCAGTGAAGGCCGCGCTGCCCACCATCAGCGATCCTGCCACCAACCTGCAGCTCACCAACTGCAACCGCCAGTTCGTGTCAGCGTTGTCTGAGCTGCGCAGCGCGCTCTGCAAAGCAGAAGAGGCGTGCGGCTCGGGTGAGCTGGAATCTGCCATGCAGACGTGCACTGAACTGGACCAGCAGCTGCAGGGTCTGCAGCAGCGGCCCGCCAACCAGCCCTTACCTGGAGAGACCCTCCAGCAAGCCATGGGTGACGTCACGAATCTGAGCAAGACTGTGGGGGCGGGACTGGCGCAGCTGCTGACGGCGGCGTCGCAGGGCAATCAGCAGGACAGCGGCTCGGCAGCACGCGACACTGCCAGGGCCCTGCAGCAGCTCACCAACGCCGCCAGGGCCGTGCAGGCCACCACAGGTCAGTTTCTCGGCCCGCTCATGGTCGCGTGTTCTACCACACTCGGCACCCGAATGCATCGTAAGGTAACTTAGAAAGGGAAAAAATTTTATACGCTTGATTTTTTTATTTTGCTGTCAATTTGAACGAATGATTGAAAACGTAGCGTTCTGAGTTGCAGATGCAGCGGAATATTCACTTTGTATCTACGTATGTTTTCCTCTCAGGGGTCATCGGATAGGCCATAAACAAAAGGGTTGGTTTTTCTATCGTATAATATTTGGGACTGGTGTCCCTAAGGGACTCTGTTAAATCACCTTAGCTGTAGCCCCCTTTGGGACTTTTGTCTTTCGTACATAATTCACATTTTTCCCTTTTCTTGCCTTTTCGCTAACTATAGTTATTCTTCATCTTTCTCTTTCTCTTAATTAACTTGAATTTCTTTGTGCAGGGAATCTTGTGCGGGAACATACCTGTGCATAGATTCCACGTTTTCTAGAGTGCATGCTAAATTTCCTTCTCTTAGCTTTCTTGCGATCGCATTCCATGTGACTATAGAACTTTAAACTAACTCATGAAATAAATGAATAAAACTCTACGTATGTTTTTTTTTTTTTGAGGTGCGCTATANGGTGCGCTATACCATCTTATGTACTCTTCCTTCTTACGTGCTCTTCTCAGTTACACCAAAGTAATGGACTATTGAAGAGACTCGTTGAAAAGGAGCTCTATTTGTCTTTCATTTGGTTTTGATAAAAATGATTACAATAGAAACAATAATTATAATAATGTGAGATGGAAATTGTGATTCATAAGCTTCAGTTAAATGACGTGTGTGCGATTTGACTCGTCTTCATTCATTGCGCTAAAGAAGAGAAAGAGAACCGATATTAATTCTGCTAGTGGGTAGCACTGCATCGCCTCGCGTCTCACGTACGCCAGTCAATGCTCAGCCTGTTTCTGTGATGCGAAAAAGATTAGCAAGAAACGTCAGTAAATCTGACGTTTCTGTGCACTTCACAAACTCGTTTCTTGAGCGAACGAGTGTGAATCTCTCTTCAAATCAAAAATATACCACTAGCCGTTTTATGTTTCAATTTTTCCTTGTAGTATTTAATATTTTGTTTATCATCATTGCACATTTTTCAGTTTTCGAAACTCTAAAATGTTCGCATCACCTTTTTTTCAATGCTAAAAGTTTCATTGGAAAAGCACGCCTAAAATATCTCGCTAACTTTATAATTCGCGCAGGAGAACCTCAGGAAGCGCTGATCAGCGCATGCAGGACGGTGATGGAGCGGTGCCACAGCCTCCTCGTGGAGACGCACTCGCTGCTGTCATCAGGCGCCACGCCGGGCTCCGTGAGCCACCAGAACCTGAGCATGGCAGCCCGCAACGTGAGCCAGGCTCTGAGCTCCACGGTGTCGGCTCTGCCCGTCAACCAGGCCGTTGATGAGGCCGTTGTCAGCATTGACCGCTACGTCAGCAGCCTTGAGATTCGTCTGCAACAGACCACGGCTACCAAGACATACGCCGTGTTGCAAGAGGAGCTGACGGAAGCTGCACACCGTCTCGAGGCCGCCAGCGCCGACGTCGTCTCTGCGGCTAAGACGGCACCGCACCAGCTTGCTCCCGCCTCCAAAGGTACGCCTCTCTTTTGGTTAGTATTTAAATCGAAATAACGCGTTGCTACGTGCCTGTGGGTGATGTAACAATCGATTGAAATGTGTTTGCTGTTAAAATTATTTACTGTATGAACTGGGATTTACTTTCATTACCTGTGGTACAATACTTCTTCATGAAAGATTATATCCCTCGATAAAACTTAGATTCTCACCACTGATTGTTGAGTTTATCTTCATCTATACTTAACTAGAGTATTCTCCTACATATTGCGATCTTTGCGAATCATTCACCTTACTTGTTGTTGCAGGCATGTCGAACGCACTGGGCGATGTGGTTGGAGCTGGTTTGGGTGTTGCATCCACGCAAACGCAGGAAGTGCGTGGCAACATCGTCATCTCCCTGAAGAGCGTCAGCACAGCTTCATCGAAGCTGCTCACCACCGCCAAGGGCGCCGCGGCTGACACTAACACCAGCAATAAGGGTGCCCTGCAGCAGGCGGCGCGGTCCCTCACGGATGCCATCAACGGACTCATCGACGTGTGCACTGCAGCGGCGCCGGGACAGAATGAGTGTGACAGCGCCATCAGAGCTATGCAAGCCAATAAGACTCTGCTTGACAGCCCCAGCGAGCCTGTGTCTAACGCCTCCTACCACGAGTGCATCGACTCGGTGATGGAGCGCAGCAAGTCGTTGGGTGATGCCATGACAGGCATTGCTAACCACGCGAAGCATTTTGAGCACGAAAAGTTCAGCACGTCAGTGAAGGATGCGAGCTCTGCTATCTGTGGCCTCGTCGAGGCTGCGGCCCAAGCTGCCTACCTTGTTGCCATCTCTGACCCCACCAGCGTTCTAGGCAGGCCTGGCCTGCTAGACCAGGGCTCCTTCTCTCGAGCCTATGATGAAATTGTGAAGGCCTGTCAGACTCTCCGTAATGACCGAAGCGAGCAACATCAAGTGCTGTCGGCAGCTACAGTTATTGCCAAGCACACTTCAGCGCTATGCAACGCGTGCAGGACAGCTTCATCCACCACTTCGAATCCCGTTGCAAAACGTCACTTCGTCCAGAGCGCCAAGGACGTTGCCAACGCGACGGCCAGCCTTGTTAAAGAAATTAAGGGTAATGTGCCTACTAAACATTTCACCTCAATGCTCTGTTATACGTAGATAAAAATAACGACCATTTCTTACATATTCCTTTTTTTCATGAGCTCATGCAAATTTGACGTAATTTTGTCCAGCAATAAAGTTGTCATTTTTAATTACTGCTCAGTATTCTCTACTGCGCTTCATAGGTGTGTAGTACATAAATAATTTGATGCTATTTAGTCTTTATTCTACAATGTTGTTACTTGCATTTCTCAGCCTTGGATCAGGACTACTCACCAAGCAACCGAGCCCGCTGTAGCCAGGCCACGTACCCTCTGCTGGAAGCCGTCGAGAATCTTTGTGCTTTCGCAAACTCTCCCGACTTCGCATCTGTGCCCGCCAAGATCTCCGCGAAGGCACGCAAATCACAGGCGCCCATCACCGAAGCTGGTGAGAAATTCCTCTTTGTACATAAAGCCACACGCACTTTTTCTTTCGAAGAATCGGCGGGCATGAAAGATGTACAAAAAGTTCTTTTTTAGAGATCTTGCTGAGCTTCTGAAATCCTATTTTTGCTTGTGCACCTACACGTTTGGTATTTGTTTAATTTCACTTATCATCCGTGACAAGTTCCCACCAGTGTCGTCCGTTGTGGTTCTACTGGGCAGTCGTTGAGTCACTGTCTCGAGTTCTTGCTTGGCTACCGAATATTTACTTCACTGTGTCGAGTTGTTTCCACTCGTCAAATTAGACTTTAATTTCTCACTGTTAATTCATGTTGACAGGTCACGACATCGTAGAGGGCGCCTGCGCGATGACCTTGTCCGCCAAGAGCCTTGCGCTCAACCCTAAGGACCCTCCCGCATGGCAGGATCTCGCCATCCACAGCAAGAAAGTTTCAGACAGCATCAAGCGTCTCGTCGGCTCCATCAGGTCGGCCAATCGACTGTGTGTGTGTGGTGGAGCGGCGGTCGCTTCTACCTTAACTCGGGGACACCTAATTTATTTTTTCACAAATTAGTGTTCATGTATCGTAAGAAAAAAATGTGGCTACCTGTTTACATCTACGGCTTGAACGAAACCCAGTCTAATTTTTTTGCCATCCTATCGATGAATTTATTAAATCTTTAATAAAATACTTATGAGGGATAAATTATTGATAAGTATAGATGATCTGGCAAAAAAGTTAAACTAAAGCACCAATAATGAAAGAATATAACATGATTTTTCAATGTCGCTCAGTAACGTCCTTGGGTCATCGAGGGTTGAGGACGTTTGTTTGACTTAGACCGTTCACCTTCTACTTGAACTAAGTGCATTTTCACGAAGACCTTCGAACTATAAAGCCTCAGTTTGTTTCCATCGTTTTATTTCACGCTATCCCTGTTTCTTTGGATGGCTCCAGTTATTTGACAGTTTTTCATAAGTGAAGTGTCGTTTTATTACTAAAAGTGTAGGATGACGCCGGGTGGTTTCGTTAGGTCAAAACGGTTGGTGTTGTTGTGAAACGAGTTTATTATTAGAAACGAAGTGCTTCTTAGTTCTTTCAATTTCATGACAGCAATTTTATTAGTTGTGCGGTATTAACCTTTTATTAAAATGTTTTAGCTAAGCGTGTATCAAAATTACTCGTACAATTTACTCGTTCGAGAACAATTTTCCATTACCGCCTGCGTTTATTTCGTACAGGGATAAGGCACCTGGCATGAAGGAGTGTGACGAAGCCATCGACAAACTGAATATGAATATTCGCAATTTGGACCAGACTTCTCTGTATGTCCTTGACCAAAATCTTGCTCCTAAGACGGAGAGCAACTTGCAAGGTTTCAACGAACAAGTTGAGAACGCTGGGCGTGCGCTACTTGAGAACATTGACAAAGTCCGGCACGCGGGCAAGACTGAGTCAGAGAAGCTGAGCCACGCAGTCATCCAGATGACAAGCTACTTGGACCCCATGGTGAACGCAGCTATGGGCTCCGCCTCTCAAATGATGAACAGCAAGCAGCAAATGAGCATGCTCGACCAGACGAAAACGGTGTGCGAGTGTGGCTTGCAGCTGCTCTACTGCTGCAAGGAGTCGGGCGGCAACGTACGTGCTTCTCACTCTCACCCTGATGTGGACGACGCTGCTGACACCATGAAGGAGACGCTCCATGAACTGCTGTCCACTGTCGAGAGCATTGCTACTGAGGCCGGTGTCGTGTCCGGCCTCATTGAGTCGATCACCACTTCCATGAACAAGATGGGTGACCAGTCTGCTGTAGCGCAGCAGGTGGACGAGAACAGCTCCTTTGTGGATTACCAGACAAGTATGGTAGCTGCTGCTAAGGAAATTGCTCGCCTTGCCCAAGAAATGGTCTCAAAACTGTCCGTCGACCCTGGTCAACTTGGTCAGCTCGGTGCCAGCGTAGCCCACCAATTCAACAAGCTGGCGAGTGAGACTGCAGGAGCCATCTATCTGTCTTCAACTCCCGACGTTGCTATGCGACTGCGTACGAGCGTGCATGAACTCGGGCAGTCGTGCATCACGCTCATCCAGAATGGAGGAGCGTGCCAGAGTGCGCCGCAAGACACGTTCTGCCAGCGGGACCTTGCAGAGGCAGCACGGCATACTGGCGAGAAGGTGGCACAAATTACAATTTTAGTTCTTTTCTTATGCTTTACATAAATTTTTCTTTCTCAATGAATTCCCTTTTTTAATGAAAAATTTAATCGTGTTCAATGTAGTGTCTTATGATTGTTCGGTCAATGTTTCATTCAATTGAATTTAGTTTTGTTATTGACCATTTTGTACGATTTTAAGTCATCTCTGCATGGCTTTAAAAGTCTAAACTAACGACTCTGTCGTTCAGGTGGTTCATGTCCTGGCGGCCCTACAAGCAGGATCCCAGGGCACTCAGGCCTGCATCAACGCCGCCTCTACCGTGTCGGGTATCATCGGTGACCTGGACACGACTATCATGTTCGCCACAGCAGGCACCCTTAACGCTGAGAACGACGACGACTGCTTCTCCGACCATCGTGAGAACATTTTGAAGACGGCCAAGGCTCTGGTGGAGGACACCAAGACGCTGGTAGCGGGAGCTGCCTCGTCACAGGAACAGCTCGCTGTCGCAGCTCAGAACGCCGTCAGCACCATCGTTCAGCTCTCCGAAACCGTCAAGAGCGGCGCCGCATCACTTGGCGCTAACAACCCTGACGCTCAGGTGCAGATTAGAGTTTTTTGTGTGAATCTGAGGGGCGCCAAGTATTTTTCCAAACTTCTGCAGTCGTACGTAATTTTGATATTGTTTTACGTATGAATTTATGTTGTATACTTACTCAGACATTCTGTCTTAGAAATGATGAAAGAGAGTTCCGTTTTAGGCTTACATTGGTGACGGTCAATACTTTGTGGAAACAAGTCTTGTTTTAAACTCGATTTGAAAATTTTAGCTGCATACGCATAGCTGTAAACTTTACTATATTTTATATCTCATCTGGTTCGTAGTTCTATATTAGGATATCTTGTGCAGTTTGGTCGCCCTTACCTATTTCACGTTGCTATGTGAATATTTTCTCGAAGAAATGTTTTTTGTGCAATCTTTCTAAATGTTATGCTTGAGGATACACGTTATTTGTCCAACAATAGGTGAGATATATTAAATCTAACCTGCGCTATGTACCGTTCCAAATACAGTTCCCTTAAAATAATTTGGTCCCTTCGCCATCATTATCTGAATGTTTGTTTTGTTCAACATTAAAATGAATGGCACTGTAAAGGGTAATATTTTAGTTGCGCATCTATTCAGGGTACAATACTTTAATCCTTTACTGTTTGACGTTTCGAATTCGGAACGCTCAATTTAATTAATTTTTCATGTACTATACGTTCGTTCAAATAAAATTATAGCTTACCAACAGGAAAGTATTGTTCTACTTTTTTTGTGTGTTCTAACTTAACATAACATTAATTTTCCTTAAAGGAAAACCATGTATAATATAATGAAATGTTAGTCTACTGGAAATCAGTTGGGGCATTAATGGGTTAACAGTAAAGCATTTAGAAATCGATGATGTACTCTACTTTAGGAGTAAATATTTGTAAGCTGCTGCTTTCGTTGCGCACAAAACGAATGAAATATGGAAGTGGAATGTCAACTCATGTGTAATGAATTCGACTGGCGTCTCATGCCCGGGCTTTTTGGCAGGTGATGCTGGTGAACGCCGTGAAGGATGTCACCATGGCCCTGGGGGACCTCATTCACACCACTAAAGCTGCGTCTGGCAAGTCCATCCACGATCCTGCCATGACATCACTCAAGGAGTCCGCCAAGGTAGGTAACACCTCGCGCGTGCCCCAGGATTTGCTGCTGTAGTGCGGCTTGTCTTCTTGAAAGTTTCTTCTTTTCCGTTGAGCATTTTTTTAAAGCGCTTGGCATCCATTTGAAGCGTTTTGTAAAGCGGCATTTGGAAGTTAGCTTCTGCTGTTTGATTGATTGATCCTCTGAGGCATCCGTAGCTTTTATCAATAGATGCCTAACTTCCCTGTCTTCACCTGCTTTAATACGATTTACTTTATTTTGAGCATCGCTCGTTTACCGCCCGCATGCGCCTCGCGTGATGCTTTGAAACGCCTCCTCCCACCTGAGCTCACCTCGCTTCCAGCTCCTAGTCGGCGCAGTCCAAGGCTGTATTTCTGTACCAGGAACAATCACTATTATTTTCTTTTAGTCCTTATGAGAGAATTTTAACGGGCATCCGGTGTCGTGAAAAATTGTTTGGTTGCTCTGACCCTGATATTGAGAAAACGATGAGAATCAGGCGGGTTTTATTTTCGTAAGCTTTGAAAGCTGTAGACTTCCCAGAAAACGAATCTCATTTTTTTAACACGCCGCCGTGTTGTCTATAAAAACGATCTTTGTTATAAAAAACAATTTATGAAAATCAGTAATAAAATTTAAGGATTGTTGCAGAAGATATTCGTACGTAATGTCTACAAACTCGAAGATTTACGATTAGAAAAGTCTTGACTCGGTCTTTCGTGGTCGCCCATTTTACTCCCGGCAAGATGCTGCTCTGAGATCACTCGAGTTTAGCACTTTTATATAAGCTGCCATTGTTTTTATTTAGGTTGTACTGTCATTTTAATAATCATCGCTTGCTGAAGTAACGTCTGTGTGGATTGGTTCCAGCCTCATAGCGTATTTTAAACGAATACTTATTGATCTGTGTTTATTTCCACATTGTTTTCTCTGTAGTCCCTCCACGTGAGTGGTGACGGCCGTGTATTTCATCATTAACATGAGTGACGTAGCTGCTGAAGCTCCCATCACTCCTCATCGCGCTGTGCAGACCTCCAAGTGGTCTGTGGGGCAAAGTGGACCTCTTGCTTGATGCTCGTGTGCAGACGCCCATTCTTTTGGTTTAATTAACCCATTACCGAACAAATTATTTTGGTGATAAGGCTGCATTTAGCTTCGTAAAGAAAACGTTCATGTGCTACAGCACTGCATTAAGCTTACGAAGAAAAAGTAGTAGCACCCTTGTGAAAGTGAATTTTGATATCTCTGCAGATGTATAGGAATATTAAGATCTATCTCTGGGCAAGAAGCTCGGTTTAATTGTATTTCTCTTTTACCTAGCTATCGACCAATACTTGTTCGTAATACGTCCACTTATTTTCTTGATTCTTGAGAGAGTGTAGTGCTCGGAACTGAATGTTACTTTCGGCGTTTATTTTTGTCACTGTTCACAGGGACGCCAGAGTTTCACATTCTTTTATTTTAATTTCAGTAGGAAAGCTTCTCCTTTTAGGCATAAATAAAGATATGTCTTAACGGTAGCTATGCAAGTATAACTCTTAAGAACGTATCATAACTTGTCGATTCGATACATGAAAACAAAATTTCATTGGAAAATCGTAGTTTCTAAGATTTTTTAACAAGCATTGATTGCAAAACCGCCGCTAGAAAATGCGAAATCATTTCCCTACCATCACATTTTCATTCATTGCTCCATTTTTTAAAATCGGTGTTCTCAATCCATTTACGTGTTCGGTTTGTGCTTACGTTCGTAGTTTGAACATTAGGCGATTAACGCATCAGAGTGTGAGTGACGAACTACTGTGTTGTAGCATTTGTTGCACTAACTGCGTGCGTTGGGGTGGGGACGGGAGGGTGGGCAGCGTTCGTGCGCAGGTTGATTGCATGCGGTGATGACCGTATGTGGTATGACCTAACAAAAAGGAGCACATCGCACTTTGATGTTCCTGTATCAGTGACCGCGTTAAGATCTTTGGTACGGTGATGGTCCTCTCACTGTAGAGATGATAGCGTAATGCTCTGCTAATTAGGGATGGTTGTGGCACTTTCGATGGTAGTTGTATGATGATGACAACCGTGCTGCATGGCTAATGCCTGCACAGGGATAAGTGGGCAGGTCTTCTGCCTACCGAAGTTATTTAACGTTGCGACTCCGACTCGGCCATCAGCACAGCGGCTCTCTCAAGGTGTACTGTTCCCGTCGTGTCTCGTTTAATTTTTGCGTCATTACCGATGTCCTGCATTGGCGTCAGCCCCTCGCTGCGAGTCGAGAAGCGAGATTTGACCTTCGCAATGGAGAACTTAATGCATTTCGTTCTTTGATAATTTTACTAGAACAGTGTCTCAATCTCCCATTAAAGGTTTTTCATTTCAGCTTACGAGACCTGCTTAACGATCGAGGTATGTTTTGTTGAAATGACTTTACATTCAGCTCCTATGATTGTCTTTTCAAGATTTTACGCGCGTATCGAGGTTTTTGCGCTATCTTGTAAGTCTTTCTCTCTATACTTTTATTTTGCATTTTCTTTTTAGTTCCCGAGTTACACATATTTGCGGGGAAAGAATTGGAATGAGTATTGGAAGAGTCTACATTTATACTACGCAGGGGCTTGATTTTTTTAAGCCAAACCTCCTTTCTTTTCTTTACTGACAATTCTCAACCTGTATCATTTACTGAATGATTCGGAAAAATGTATTCGGCCTTCAGGGCGAGTTCTTATTTTTCGAGTCGAGGCAGATGTAGGATTTTCTAGTTCACTAATAAAGAATCAGCGCTTCATATTAGGGGCAATGTCGAATCTTCCTGCAGTGCTAGGCTGATTTCACAAATATATGAATAGTTTTCCAATCTTGCATTCCATCGCTGTTCCTTCTTTCATGTTCTACCCCCAGTTTTGGCTTCTGTTCGCACACAAAGGACGTCTCATTTGGTGGCTTCCATACATTGCTCTCTTCCCTGTGGCTTTGTTCGCTGCTCTGAGAAGCATTTGCCTCTTGATGTCTTCACGGTCCATTTTTTCTTTGAGTAATTCCTGCAAATTTTCTGCAGTTGTTGGGGTTGTCTCTGTCCTTTCTCTATCTGAGCTTTTCTGTTTTTTAAATTAAAATCCGTAGTACATATGAGCAGCTGCTGCTGATCCAACTTGCATCGTTCAAAATCATCCATCGAGTTTTATCTTCGACTCGCGCAAGATCATGCCGGTGACACAAATGTTCCCAGAATTCTTTCAGTAATACTTTGGTGTGTATGTGGTCAAATGGAGCCGTCGTTTTCACTTCAGACATTTTGATTCTTTCCTAGGGTCCGCAGCCTTGAACACATTTCGTGTGACGAGCTTTGAGGTAATTCTGTGGGTCATTTTTTCTAGAGGTAAAATGACCTACCGGCAGGTCACGTTGCGAGAAACGTGTGCCTAGTTGGCTCACATGAAGGAAGGTTTTATCAAGAACATCGTTCCGGGCCTTATAATTGGTAGAATAACATGTTAATTATACATAGTTATGCAAGTTTTGCGCTTCATTCGTCCTAACGGAGCAACCTGCGCACGCACTGCTGTCGCCACCCGCTCCACCTCCTCGCCAACGGGGCACAAATGTCAGCTTATTTTTTTATTGTACACTTGACGAAATGGTTTTTTATTTGTCGTGAGGTGTGACGTTTTTTGTGCTGCCACCTGAACACTGGTGTACATTTTTAGCGCACTAAATGTTAGAATGCATCGTTCATAATGAAGTGAGCTTTTGAAATTCTTTTTCCACCTGAGATTTTGTTTTCTGTGATCACAAAGCTTTATTTACTTGGGAGGCTACTCTTTTTAGCAGATATAAATTGCTTCTCTTGCCTCAATAATAATTGTAGGTTACTGTGGTAGCATGCTAAAACAATTTCTGATTTATAGGTATTAAATTATGTATGTGAAATCTTGGATGGATAAATCATGGAATATGTTCATTGATTCTCGTGAAAAGTTTGCATTTTTCGTTTTAGGGTCAGAGTTTAAATTTGGAAATTTATTAAAAGTTATTATTCCGAATTTGTACAAGTTTTAGAATACTACAGTGTGGCCGACTTTAAATTTGGTGAAACCTCCATGTTCTTGTATCTATATTATTTCTTGGGAAAAGTATTCTTCCCTACTCTTTTGTATCCTATGATAAAGTAGCAAAAATGAATAAGACTCATTGTTGCAGAGAAAAAACGTTTGTATGTGCAGTAAAAATCACGTGCAAGTAGATAAGTGTTCATGTGTACACAATAAATGTCACTGATGTAGAGATGCTTTAGTTGTGACTGGTGTTGTTTTGTGCTCTGGCGTCTGCTAGGACGGTCGTGCTGGCGATCCTGCCACTACTGGCGCTGGAGAAGTGACCAGTGCTCCTGTGGTCAATGGTGACGTCACTGGTGTAACACCGATGGTCGAGGGGGGTGGCTTTGTTAGTGACAGTGGCACTAGCGGTGCCGTCAGGGACAGCTCGGGAGGTGTTAGTGACAGCGCAGCTAGTGCACCTGGCAGAGGGGTGGTGGGGGAGAGCGACAAGGAGTGGCTTGTGTCCGACCAAGAGGAGGAACTCATCCGCCTCCTCAGTGTCGAGCACTTGCCGGACGTGCAGCATCCACGTTCCGACATCCGCATGGGGGCAGACTCGGGCTCGGAGGTGTAGCTCGCAGTCGAGCGGAGAGTTGAAAAATACACAAGGTTGCGATGTTCATTACAGGCTGTGTGGTTTGAATTTTCGCCTTCAGTCAGCGTAGGAGTACCGCATTGTTGTATGCTGCGTATCAACTCAGGAAAAAGAAAAGTTTACTCAATTGAACTTCACTTGACCATATCAGTAGTTCACAGTTGCATTTGGTGTTATGCTTTGGCTATTATGGAGTTATGCTTTGCTTCGGTACTTTTCGTTTGTCGTGATAATTCATGACGCTGTACGTCTAATTTTTTATAGAAAGGGGATCTTTCAGCTACTGCTTCTGCACGCTATTGGCTTCACTCGTGATGCGTTATAAGCTAAGGTTGCTGTTTGGCCCTGTTTGTCGTTCGTGTTGCTGCCAAAGTGGCTCGGTATGCTTCTCCTTTAAATTCAAAATTACATCGCCGCAAAGAGTGTCGCTACATTTTTCCGTTTATACTTCAACTGTTATTTTAGCTATTTTCGCTGTCGATTTTAAATTTTTATGGGCAAAGTTCGTTGGAGGTGCGATTCTATCTCTGAAAGCCATTTTTATATCGAGTTTGTTTCTTTGTTGTTTTCGTTGTTAGTACTTGCATCATTGACAACACTCCTACGTATGGAGATGGCAGTTACCGTAAATGAAGCTGTGTCTTCATTAAAACCTTGAAAAATGGACGTGATATCGTGTGCAGGAATTTCTGTCCGGTATATTGTCCGACCTTACTACAGCGATTATGTAAATCAGAGTGGGGCATTAAAACATATATTGTTCACTGCGTTACTATTAATGTAAACAACCAGGTGGGAGTGAAGACAGTTTATACTGTCCCTGATGAGCCTGGGCTCACCAAATCTTGACTCATTTTCTACCTGAGCGAAGGTGCGCTTTTGTTCGGCCGAAACGCATCAGGTAACTCAGGCCGCACTGGAGCAGTACGTCTCACGAGATGGTTTTTTCCTGATTAGTTACTTGCCCTTTACAAGCTTCTACGCAGTGAATATTACGTAGTACATATTACCCTTTTGCTAAAATATTATCTATCACAATATATATCGTATAATAGTCCCCACTTCGACAGAACTACCCTCGTTTTCTTTGAATTGACTGGAATCACAAAGAGTACGGAGTTCTTTTATTTCAACATAAGCTCAAGCATGAGCCAAAACATGGCTGTTTGAGTAAATAAGACGGCAGCTTGGTGTCTAACGAAACAAACGAGTAAAAGAAATACACCCACCGCAGTGTAAATAATACTAAATAGTACTCATACATGTTATGGAAATCAATAAGAACAAAACAAATTTTGAAACATGTGTATTGGAAAATAAAGTGATATCGATATGGCTAGCACTCGTAACTCCAGGAGTTAGCGCGCTCTCAAGTTAGTAAACGAATTCAAAATTGTGTGGTAAAAGGAAAATTATGTAATAATAAAAACTTTAACGTAACACAACGCGACCCAACTTACTGCAAAAATAATTTCAAAATGCACTCGGCTGCATGCAGTGCACACCCCGCAAGACTGGTATGCACTCCTGAGAGATAAGAGTCTCAGGAAACACTCGTCCACACTGCTTGCTTGCGTAACAGCATATTTTAAGTGAAATACTTTTTAGAGTGTCAAATACTTTTGTGAATTCGGTTTGATATGACCCATGTCGTCGAAGCGCTAGTAGCCTTGGTGTTACTAGTCCTCAGATAACTCAGTCCGGACTGGGGCAGTACGTCTCACGAGATGGTTACCCATACAAGTTACTCGCTCTTTACAAGCAGTGAATATTACGTTGTACATATTACCCTTTTGTTATCTATCATAATATAAATCGTACATTTCTTTCGTCTCAAAAAGATAAAAGGGATCAAGCAAGAAGGTTGGGGAACTTATTCACTGTGTGCTAAATGCTCGGCTCAACTTAGAGACGACGCACAACAGCGTGCATATAATTTGAGTTGTAGGAAAAACGAGTAAAAATGATAAAATTCATGAATGTTGACGGAAAGGATTGTGCATTGAGTGAAAAGAACTTGAAAAATGATTCAATTGAAAGGCTATCCAATTTGATGCCCAAAAATCGAACAGTAAGCTTATTCTGCGCGTTAAATATTCCTGTATAACGGCGTTTTTTAAATGAAAGTGGGGGAAAATGGAGTGGAAATTTCAAAGTTGAGGGGTTATGATCTCAATTGGGCCTAGGTCTAACTGGGATGAACCTACCTAATTGCATTTAATTTTGAAAAAATGCTCCTCTTCAATATACGTCTTCCATAATAATAAGCAGTTTTTCACTGTTCGATTCTCGGTTGTTTCAGTCTTTTCGCTCTATCGTATGCGCTTTTTCTGTTCGCTATTCGACGTTTGTTTTCAGGATCTTTGGTCTACGCTTGTTAGTTGATAAGATTTCTGACATATCTTTTCAGCGTAGGTCTTGCCTGTGGATTCGGAGTGGTTGCCGTCAATGCTCTACCTTACGTGCCCGCAATTATATGGTGCTTTGAGCTGACTCCCTTCTTACCCCTGCTGCGCTGTTTAAATACTTCTCAAAGCGAGAAAAGGCCTCGTTTCTGCTGAAATGGAACTTCGCGTAAATTAAACGCTAGATCCCACTTGACTATAGCTTTCTATTATCAATTTTAGTGAAAGGAATCATTTTGTTCATCAGAAACGCGCCTTTTTGATTTTCGTTCTATTTTGTTTACACTCGTTCTCTCAGGCGCGTGTACGTACCCATCATACGGGCAGCAAAACTTAATTTATCTCTAGTTTTTTTCCCACGTACACAACAACTGAAACACAAGTTTTCTAAATGACAGCACACGACTGCCGCCGCCGCCGCGTCTCATCGTGCACTGGAGTGCCACTGTGTTAGTGAGATATTTTTCGAGAACACTTCACTGCATCCAGTGCTGCGTTCGGTAGGGCAAGATACTCTAGGAGGCTAACAGTTTAATGGAGCATTTTGTTTGAACAGTTACATTGCTTTACTGTAATGGTCTCACGTAGCTCGGACACTGCGTCTGTCTCACTGCGCGTATCTGCTATACCTTGAGAGAGCCGCCCGTGCAGAGGTGAGCAGTGAGGTGTGTTGTGCTAATTAGGTGTGTAGCGTGTTAAGTTGTGCTGTGTGCTACCTAACTTTGTTGCTAACGCAGTAGCGTTTAGACCTCATTTTTTGGAAATCCCTATTTGTTCGTTGGCTTGTAGGTAAGGTACGAAAGTGACTTTTTTGTAGTAAGTGTCATCACCTCGATGTTGAATTTAGTATGCGAATAAATGTGTTGGAGAATGTTCGCTAACCCTTCTGCGTTGGTGTTACTGTTAACACATAAATCATTGTAACCTACCGCGTGCCGGTTGTCGTATACATTTTTAACTATCTTCGCTGAACGAGGTTCACGATGTATGTAACGTTTACAATTGAGCCTAAAACAAATAATAAAGCGTCTTATAGAAATGCTTGTTCATTTTGCGTTAGACGTTTTGCACGCGCGGCTCTCTTTTCTCGACAAGCCTCTTCATTGTGCCTAGTTTTCCTGCAGCATATGAAGGTTTTTTAGATCAAGAATGTTATACTATCAAGCAGCTCTATGGTTCAGTGCCTTTTTTTCTCTTTTCTGCGTTAAGTGGTTCTCGATGAGTTGCTCTCATTGAAAACGAAAACGGTTTTATGAGGCTTACTGGCACAGCAGGAACTTGATTATAACGCAATCATTTCTCTCTCGATGAATGCCTCTCTGAGGCGATGCAGAGGAAGATTATATTTATCATATTTGTCCCGTACTGCTAGCGATGCTGCCTAACTTGTTGTGCCTCTCGCTATAAGAGCCCTGGCCCTGCGTTTAATGATGGATTCGTGGTGCATATGGCCACAATTACCGCTTCTGTGAAGAACGATCATTTAGGCGCCTGTTTCGAAAATACTGGAACTTTCATCTTTGTTTGATGTGTTCGAAGTGAAATTACTGTGAAAACTTGCCTGTTCAATTGTTTAATTGCAGAGTTGATGCTGGAGCCCCTGTGATGGGCTAGTATCACTCATGAAGCACAACTTATAAGATTACTTGTGGATGCGCCTTGCCATAAATGGCGGGACAAATGATATTAAATTCTTAAGATGCCCTCGCATTTACGGTAACTCTGATGTGAAATAATGTTATTTTCAGTATCACTGGTACGGACTGCCTTATCTGCGTCTCACTATTAGTTTAGGAATACGGACTCGGAAATTGTCTCCTATCAAAATCCTTCAGAGCGTGACCGACGGACGGGTCGAGCAAGCAACATTGGGCTGTTATTATGTAGTGAGAGAGTAGAATTGATGATCAGCTTCTCCTTCAGTGACCTTTCACATTGCCGCTCTGTGCGACTTTTCTCCGATCTCTCTGTTTTTGCTTATTTTGCTCTGCAAGGATTTAGCGACCCGTGCTCTCTAATTTAACACAAGTTCAAATTGTACTTATAACTATGTAGTAGTACTGTTAATTTTATGTTGTGTTCGCGCTTATTTTTTGTGACATTTTACCCACTGAATGCAGCTTGCGTGTGCTAACTGGAGTTTTTATTATTTATAATGCAGTTCCTACCCTATCTTGAAATTAGCTCTTTCATTAACAGGAGAGTACTTTATTACTATTTGCTCAATGTGTTAATTTGAGAGCGAGTCGTAACGTACACGCTGCCCCTTAAGTACTGGCCTCTTTCATCATACTAAACTACTGGCCTCTTTCATCATACTAAACTACTGGCCTCTGTCATCAAACTAAACTACTGGCCTCTGTCATCATACTAAAGTACTGGCCTCTGTCATCATGCACTTTGAATGGTTCTCGAGAGAGGAAGACCCTTGTTGTCATCCTATGCATGGCCTAGCGTCCTTCACCTACGCATTTTCGGCGGGTAGTAGTGTGTGCCTTCTAAATATAATAAAATCACTCCCGCGTTCTCGATTGTTTTGCTAAGGATTTGAGTTATTTCGTCAAAATATGAAACTTAACACCTAGAATTTTTCCACCTGTCAAAAAATTGTAATACCTCGAAGTATGCAAAAGTTTCTCCGACATGTCTTGTTGGATGTGGCTTGTTTTCATGTATGTTACTTTCTATATACACTTACCAACTGATGCATCCCTCAGAGTTTCATTCTTGGTAACTTTATTGTTATTGATTCGAAATGTTTGGTTTGACACAGATCTTAATCTCGTCCGCCTAAAGTTATTTCTGTGTGTTTCTTACTAAAGTGCCTCGCGCCAGTCGGCGACACGAGGCAATTTTGCGGCGCGCACTGCCAATGTGACTTATCTGGTGTGAAGTTACTAACCTGCAGCATCTACAGGTACTGTGAACCTAACCACGTTTGTTCCCGCTGCCGTAGGTGATGGTCACTAACGTCACCTCGCTCCTGAAGACTGTCAAGAGCGTCGAAGACGAACACACGAGGGGCACCCGCGCTCTCGAAGCTACCGTGGAGGCCATCGCCCAAGAGATCCGAGTGAGTGTATATTGGCCGAGGCTCAAGTGTTTCAGCTGATGAGCATCTGCTTTTTAAATAGTATCGGTATCGATTACATTTTGGTTCTCGTGTATCATGAGTGGTTGTATTTAACTTGTGCGCTCGTGTGAAGCTCACGTGTTCATTCTTGTGCAAATCGAAGAATTTTTTATGAGATTCTTATGAATAGGATCTATGCATTAAAACTGAATTGTTTTTCATAACACCGTGCTACTCTTCATTTTGTTTTGTTTTTATGATAGAATTTTTAATTCATTTATATTTTTTCGAATAATTTATTACTTTCTGAATGTTGCTGTACGCTCTTTACTTCATTAATTCAATGAAACTAGTTATGACCGCCAGCTTATGTTGTTTCAAATTGTGGTGACTGCTTGCAAAAACCCGAGATCTGAAGGCACTTGGGGATTCAATAATTATCAAATTATCTCCATTTTGAAATGTTGGGCATTGTGTGTTCTCCGACTCGGTGTGTTTGCTCTGACGAGCAATCCACTATGTCCCGTCTCTCCGTACTATAATAGGCTACGTTTTGATATTAGTTTTGATTTGAGGAATGGTTTTTACGTCCGTTTGTCTACTTGCCCGTTTACTCTTTTACTTATTTTGCTGCCTTACATGAGGCTGCGTCTCGCTCGTCCGCTAATTTGTGTCACTTTAATAAGGGAAAAAACTTTTTTACTATATGTTATCTTTTTTGTTACATCTCACTGACCGACAATAGATGTCTTTATAATAAATTCTTTGTTCATGTAAGTTCGTATAGACGCATTTCTCACCACTGTTTTCTTCACACTTCATCTGTAATGTTTTTGCGACAATCTTCAACGATGGCGTTCATTCATGCCATTTAACTCGGTTGTTAATAGTACCATATCTCATTGTTAATCGATTTTATATTTTCCATATTTATACCTAATTTTTCAGTTCTCGTAGAGTTCACTTCTTACTCTATTTCATCTGAACTTGCAGGCTTTCGACTTGGAAGAAGCGCCAAAGAACCCAGCTTCTCCTGAGGAGCTGGTGAAGGCATCGAAGCCTATCACGCAGGCGACGGCGAAGGCCGTGGGTGCCGGCAACAGCGGCAAGCAAGAAGACATCATCGTCGCCGCCAACATGGGCAGGAAGGCCATCTCGGACATGCTCACCACCGTCAAGGTGTGGCTTTTGGCCAGGCCTTTGTTGCTCAACTGTACACTCGACGTGCTGGTTTTCTATTTTATGAAACATCGGTGAAAGATGGTTATATTCTGTTCCAAATTCTATTACCGGGTATTCAAATAAGATTTTAATCTATTTGAATATCTTATTAATAAAGTGTAGTGGAGCATCCTGTACGTTCGATTCCCTATTCGAATTAAGTCAATGGAACTTGAGGGTTCCAAAAGCAGTAACGGAAATGACGGTGAATTGTTTAAAATTTGGGTTGACGCATGGGATGCCAATGTAATATAAAGCGTAATAGCATTTAAGGGAGAAAATTTGTGTCGGTGAATATTGTGTTGAGTACAGTGTTCTATCGTGAATCTAGTAATCGGCTGGGTGTGCCAAAAAGTGTTATCACAGTGTAATCGTTTATCAAGTTCTCATTAAATGTAGTATAAAGTGATTTAAATATTTCTTCAAACAACATTTACGTATTTGTTTCTTAGTTTTATAATATTTAATTATACGGTACTTAATAAATACTTTCTTTCTGACCAATCATGGTGTGGTAACACTTTTATACACCCTGAAAATATCTGAGTGATTCATCTTTTGTTTCTACGTAACCCTTTAAATTCGTCCTGCCCATCTAAGCTCCTTGAAAATTAAAGAACAAGTTTCTGTTTTGAGTACTTCCTGAGGGCTTCGTTACCCGTGTCCCCCCTCCCCACCAGGCCGCGGCGTGGGGTGCAGAGACGTACGAGGTGCGGCGCCGTGTGCTGCTGTCTGGCCACGACACGGCCGTGCAGTACCGTGAGCTGCTGCAGCTCTTGCTGCACAACACACATAAGCCCACCGCAGACACCAAGCAAGCTCTCTCCGTCGCATCCAGGAAAATCGCCACCTGCGTCACTGACCTCGTCGCTTCAGCTGAGACCCTCAAAGGTTAGCTGTCTGGGTAGTAACGGCTGTGTGTGGACCTGTCAAAGTTGACAGCAAGCAAGTCTTTTAACCAGTGTCAGAAGCTTCCTCATTGTTAGTTCTTTGAATCGTACATTTATGGAAGACGATCAATCGTTGATTGTGTGTGATACTACTGTTTCGAATCGAATATGTTTGATTTAGAGTTTAGCTTACGGGTACCGATCTAAGAAGTGGTTCAAATAATAGTTTGGTTGGAATAGAATTTATTGAACACTAGACAATTTTTCAAGTTTATTTAGTTATTTGAGACTTGTAGAAATTACGAGATGAGTGGATCTCGGTAACCGAAATTTGAGTTCTCATTTTCTGACCCATCCATTTTCTTGAGGTTTTAACTACAGTCAAACTTCAAGGTTTACTAATAGCCATCTGTTGAGCTTTTCTGTAAAGTCCAAAGTCTTAGCTTCATTAGTACTGTACGAAAATATTTATCTTATGTCGGAATAAATTAGACGTCACTTCGTCGACTTTGGTAAGTTAATATCCACTTAATATTTTCTTTGTGTTTTGCTGTTTTTACAAGTTCACCTAATCATTGTCTCCATTTTATGTGTTTTTTCATTTAATTAAATGGTATCGTTTCTTGCAAATAATATTTGTATCACAATCAGGTACTAGTATCACCTAATGCGTGACGATGAATATGCACTTCACCTGCCGCTTGTGAATTGTATGCCGTGTGCGTGTGGTATTCTGCAGTGTATGTAATGTACATAAGTTAGTGTTCTATATTTCTGGTTTAAGGTCGTGCGATTTTTAACTCACATTTTTTCCACCGTGAGCACATCAATGGGATTGTAGGTGACCGAACTCGGTGTAATAGCACAGCATTTTTTTTTACATTTTTCTCGCTTGATTTGTCTGATTACCTCTCTGAACAAAATGAATAATCTTTAATGGTTAGTAGTTGTATTATGTTTGATTCGTCAGGGATCCTAAAGTGTTACTAAATTATTTTATCGATAAGTGATTCTTTTATGCTTGATTCATGAGTGAAACTTCCTAAACCTGCTAAAATCACTCTGTGTCTCGTTATTCTATTATGCTTGTTTTGTGAGCAAACTTCCCTAAATTTCCTTAAATCCTTTGGCTTGCGTTTGGTTCCTGTTTCTATTTTATTTCAGTCACTTGTCCTGAAGCTGATCTCAGTATGACGAGTTGCGAGGGTAAGAGTTACCTTACGCTGTCGTTCAGACGTACGCGTGTCAGGTCAGACCTGCACACTAGTCTCATGTGAAGTGAAATAACTTGAAAACATGTCATGAAGCACCATCGTGCGTTGGGAAATGTGATAAAACCTTGCAATTCTAAAAAACAAAACATAAAATATTTCCTCCTGTTCTTTTGAAACTCTCGTTCTACTTTTCTTGGCGAATGAAATTTATGGTAAAGGAAGATTCAGCGTCGCTCGTATAAAACTGATATTCGAGCTCCTTCACCATTTATTTTCATTTTAAAAGCTTAGCGAATACTTCATGTCTTATGATTGACTTTTGATTGATTTCCCATGGATATAAAGTTAGTTTATTATGTTCGCTGGGACTCGTAGAAGTATAAAGACCTCATTTCACATCCGCCGCCTTGTTTGACTCGGGTGTTTGTGGTAAACTAATGTGCGCTTCTAGTTGATTGTTAACGTATTGCATTCGGTAAACCTGATGAAATACTTTTTGTATTTATTTCTTTGCCAGACTTTGCTTCTTACTGCTTTTAAAGTAAAAACGTACTGGGTTTTGTGTTAAGATTGGGGTAGCCGTTCTATACTGGAGAATTGCTTCAGTACTGGAACATTATTCGTCTCTTTTGACTTTATGACCTCGTGTACAGTTTCGAATCTCTCTCTTCAGTCATTTCACTAACGTGGGCTATTTGAGTTAGCGACCTCAGTAATGTCAATCACTCACTTAATGAAGACGATGAATTTACAGTTTCTAAAATTTATCTAAGACAGTACCGCTTTTTTAATATTTTCACAAACATGCTCATGAAAAATAATTATAAACAGGTCAAAAATCTTCTGCGAAGGACTAATCGCGTCAATGTAGCTTTATCTCCATTACAGACTCATTTGTTTAGCTCTCGTCCATCGTAGAGCCTGCTTTGCTTCACTATATACCTTGTAATAGTATAGACATTAAAAGTCCTGTGATTAATTTGTTGTCCTAACTCCCTCCATCTTCGCCCTCTTCTTCCTTTCAATTCGCTATTATGAGACCACTAGTACTTGGCTGGTCAGTTCCATTTGCTATATTTCCACTGCTGGCTCTAATTTTCCCTTGGAATTCTCATAAACTGCGTCATATGCAACCACAACGTTGTACCAATCTAGTTTATTTCTGAAGTGGCGAAGTGCATTCGTTTCTGCAGTATTCACCCCTTTAGAATAAAAGTTTGAGCTGGAGTACGAGGAGGGCGTTTACCTAATGCCGTGGGTGTTGTAACGTGAACTGTATAGTTTGTGCGTGTCCCTGACAGCTGGGTATGGGTGGCACCAGGTCACGAGTCCCCAGGCTTCAGATGGTGAGTGTACCTCTGTCCTCACGCATGTCATCTTCATGTTGTTCACTCTCGGACGGTAGCGTGACCGACAGTCTTCGTGAGGGGTGTTCTATAACTGCAGACGATTTTCTTCAAAAATCTTCGACTGGTTTCGAATTTCACCATCGTCTGAAGAATGTATTAAATGGATATTATGTAGTTTCTGTAAATTAAAAATGAAGCTGGGTTGTCATATCTTTAATTTCACCGGCAGTTTGTATTCTTTATGATTAATTTACGTATTTAACATGAATTAGATTGTATAGTATGAACAGCATTCATGTTTATAAGTCCATGAAATCCTACCAAATATGAGTCATTCAGTAATGTTTTTTCTGCCTTTGTGACTATCAAGACCTAAACAACGGAAATATACTTCCAAACTCCGAGAATGTCGATCACCGTGACTGTCCGTTTTGGTGTCACGTTCAGCCTTCATCTATGTTTGTACTCAGCATCATTGTAATTAATCATTCACGACATTCATGTGTTTTGTTTCCATTCAATCACCATTTTGTTCCCCAGGTTTACAACCAACACGCACTCGGTGCATGACTTTTTGTGACTTGCCTTAACGTGTTTGTTTGGTAATATTTTTTGTGACCATAGTTTTACTTTTTGCCCAAGTTCTTGTCGTAGGAATGCTCATATTTTTGTGCTTCTTCTTCACGCATTGTGCATTGTGAGACGTGCGGCGGGACGTGGTCTGGGCTACTAAAGCGTTAGAAAAGTTTGCTACTGCTTCTACTTATTCGTTTCGTTTTTGGTGTACTTATTATCATAGAAGAGTTTCTTGATTAATATTTGTTGGCTTCTTATAGCAAATCAGCTTTGTAAGTCTTGTTTCGTGATATTATGTTGATGTGTGCTTACTCTCTCCGTCTAACGTTGATGTACAATATTGTAGTTCTCGATGTTTACTAACGCTAACCTTTTATTCTATAGCGGACGAGTTTGAGTACTCAGACGTGGTGTCTGAATACCGACTGTAAAATTAATAGCGTATGATTCGAATTTATTTTTGATATTCAAGTTGGTGGAGGTGTGATAACATATCCGTTACTACCTCTATCTGGTATGTTTTATTGTACAGAATTGACTCGTTTAGTAGATGGCATAATACCAAACTTCACTGCCAAATGTGACTCTAAACAGTGTTTAAATTATTCAATGATGAGTAAAATACACTCTTCATCTGATGTCCAACGATATAATTCTGTGTTGTATTCCATACTACATTGGGCGAAGAAATTTTACTATAAAAATTGTAAGATAAAAGTGTTGTGCACTGCACATGTGCCCTTGATTTCAATATTTCATGTTTCTTCATGTTGCTCCAGACCTCACGAGAGAGGTTCATCACGTAACTGGCGTGCTAGGTGTCATTTGGCCCGTCACTTTGCCTGAGATTATTGTCCAGTCTAACTTCATTTTTACAGTGCTACGGGTATTTTCGTTTATGTTAACACAATCTTGGGAGGTTGGCAGAAATATGCATAGCAATTGAAGTCAATACTACTACGATGTTCGACTGTGAAGTATGTATCAGTTTGTATATTGTGCACGTGTACATATTTATGGGCTCAGATGCCCTTTTCCGACTATATTTTGCTTTTAACAATACCTTTTTGTAGGATAAGACTAATTTGTTCATTGTTGCGCAATTTTCCACTGAAGTTTCTCCATTTAAAAGTTTTATTCCACTGTGTTATGCTATTTTTTCGTCAGCGTTATTTGATGTATTCCGTTTTTTGTGTCTTATATTATTATGTATTGCTTATTTTCTTCGCGTTAGAAGTGCTCTTGTACAGTCCATTCATTTTTATTTGTTCGTAGGGTGAACTCGTACAGTTTTTGATCGTATCTTATTTTCATTCTGAGCAAATTTAATTAATTTAAAAGTATCGCGCTAACTCTTCCTCAAATGGAATTTGATATTGTATTCTAAATTTGAAAGTAATGCCTTTTAGTATTCGTCCATCCTTTGCTTTGTTAAGCACTTGACGCCTGAAACCTAACCTTTCAAAACAGTACTTATATTTTTGATCAGTAGTATTTTATATCATCCAATTCGGACACCTAGTGTTATTTCTGCTTAAAAGTCATTGCTTCTCTATAGCCCGCTAGCCCTGGACAGACAATAGCTGGGTAATAATGCCGCTGTAAAACTGGTGCTTCCCTTGTATCTGCGAGTAGTTTTTGTTGTTGTAGCCGCTTGTAAAAATATTCACGATAATTTGCAGATCTATTGTACATTACTACATATCAAGCATCAGAGCGAAAGCACATCACACTGGGTTAGAAATCCTTAGGACAAAGTTTACAACTCTTGATATCTTCGCTTCTGGTTACCGTACAATATATATACTCGGCCTACGGCAAAATACTTCCACTTGTGTCGGTGACTAACGCGAGCTGCGCTGATCCAGGGGACGATTGGGAAGACCCGGAAGACCCGACCGTCATCGCTGAGAATGAGCTGCTGGGAGCTGCTACCTCCATTGATGCTGCTGCCAACAAACTGCTGCAGCTGAGGCCGCGACGTACTCAGGCTCGGGTAATTATTCTTTCTTAGTAGTTGTACTTGCAAACTCCATTATGCCTTTAATACTTCATTGTTGACTTCATGAAGAGTATTTAAGACCTTGGTGGTGGTACTAATAATATTGTCTTTATTATGAAACGTGTAAAAATACGGTGTTCATGTGTATTGTTCCGCGCCAAAATTGTAAAATTTCAAGCGTTCTGTGGTTTCAATCCACGCTGTAAACGTTCATACGTCCAGTTATTCTGTGAATAATTTTTTTAGTTGATTGTATTAGTTTTCTCTTCCAGGATTTACTGAGTAGCGCTTGACAAAGGCGTGTGATGCCTAAAGTCAGGCGCTGCATGGTGTTGCATAAAACGATACTGTAACTCAGCTGAGTATTGTACTTGAAGTAGACTAGTATAGTGCTGATAGCAGTAGTTTCCAATGCCTCGTGTGAGAGGTAAGTTGTGTGTGAGCCCTAACGCAGATTTTCTTTTTGCTCCTGTGATATGATTTTCGTGTCCATTATGGGTTTTATAGACAGTCTTAAAGCCTCGTGCAAGAAATCCTAGACGAATATGATGATAGAAAGAACGCAATGTTGAGGATATTGGCACTTTCTAAAAACGTGAATGTGTATTTAGATGGCTACCTGAAAGTTCGTGTTCTTTTTTTCTGGAGTCCTTTGAAAAAGTGTGTGCAGAAGCTTTCCAGCAAAAGTGAAAGCTAACGAATGCTTGATAGATTTCATGGTGAGTTGGACAGATAACATCCCGGGACTAGAGTCGAAGGCAGAAGCAACTCATTTGGCTCTCCGTCGTGAAGAGTATTGAGAAGCGAGATGTCACTCTGCTCCGGCGTAAGAGGCTGCTCGCCATCCACGAGATCCAGAAGTGGTGTGAAGGCATCCCGATTGAGAAATGTAAAGCGTATATCTTCCTTCACTTCACTGCTGATAAGTCTATGTTGCTTGAAAAGTTGTTGGTGCCAGCAATGGGATAGATTCATGTTAATAATTAGGATAGTTAGGTTTGTCCATTTTATACTATGAGGACTGGCGTATCTCAGGGACACGGTTACCTTCAGCTTCAGGTAGGCCTGCGGGACTTCTGCCTTCCGTGGTCACTTCACTTTTTTCAATTTTCACAAGTTTTTCGCTCTTAGTCATGTCTTCTATTTCATCCTTAACTTAACGTTTCTATACACGAGGGATCTTGTGTGGGAACACACCGTGTGCATAGACTCCGTGATTTCTGTAGTCCACACTAAATGGTCCCTTCTTTTCGCTCTTTCTTTTAACTCTTTTTCTGTCCGCTCTTTTTTTCTTTCCGCTGTTGTTTTCGCCCCTTTTTTCTTTTCGCTCTTTTTTCCTTTTCGCTCTTTTTTTTCTTTTCGCTTTTTTTCTTTTCGTTTTTTTTTCTTTTCGCTCTTTTTTTCTTTTTGCTCTTTTTTTCTTTTTGCTCTTTTTT